>VZTL01003321.1:17577-32893 GCA_013400535.1 Scopus umbretta | reverse complement strand
TTTCCTCTTCATACAGATTTGATGAGATCAGTACCATAAAACCATATTCAAGTTGAATGTCAGCATTTTTAAAGGGCTTTTGAAAAAATTGTAGAGGTGGCAGAAAATCCTCACACAGACGATGTAAGGGTAAGGAGAAATTCCCGTAACGAGAATTATGTAAGTTTTGTGCTATTCAGTTTATCAGGAAGAAAATTGAGAGGCAGCTCTGAGTGGAGTGGGTAAGGACCCTTGCCGAGACAAATGGGGGGGTCTTGGCTAGCTATTGTGCTCAGCAGGAAAAGACATGAAAAGCTGGAAACTTCTGCTCAGATGAATGAAAAGGGAATCAAAACGTGCAAGGCATGATTTATCCAGATGTAAATAACAGGCCTCAAAACAGAGGTAGCGAGGTGATTGCTCAGAGGCCTGGGACACGCGACAGGCCAGACTAATTGAAAAAATACTAGACAAGCTTTAAGCCAAATTAGCTGACCTTTACCTCCAATCCCAAAGTCAGGGATTGCTCCATGCAGCAGCAGACACTGCTGCAGTCTGAGAGAGGCAAGGAGAGGGCACAGAGCAGCAGGCAGGGCCCTGCCGACAGGGCCCGCAGAAAAGCAGACNATAATGGCCTGCTATTAGAGTTTTTTTTTTTTTTTTTTCCCTTTTGTCCTTGCAAAACAGTAATGAATACATTTTATATCAAGTAGCTGAAGGTGTTGATTACCTGGCAAGGGGCTGCGTTTCTCATGCTGTGGTGGAAAGGGTCCTCAGCAGTGGGAGCAGAAGAGGGGGTTTCTTCTGCCTACGATGGGGAGCGCAGGACCCCAGCTTCTCCGGTACACCCTGTGCTGCTCTTCTGGATCAATTCCAGCTTCGTCTCACATTCATCAACCTCTGAAGCAATTGTTGGGCAGAAATCAGCACATGAACGTAGTCCGTGTGACTACAGGGCTGTCAGTGTGACCTAAGTGCTACAAACAGGACTTAGAGACCCTTCACTGGAGAAAAACTATCTAGGTGATTCTGAGCTGGCACTCTGCCTCTCAGTTGGGAGTTATAACCCAAAGGCAAAAGCAGCACTGACATAGCTTGGGGGGGGTTGTGCCAATTAAGCAAACATTTTGCTGCATGCTTATGTGTATAACTTCATACAGTCAACCTGGGAGATGCCTAAGCTCTCGAATAAGAATCATTTCCCATGTTTGCTGTGCAGTACACAGTGATGAAAAATCCAGTGCAGGCCAGTAAAATACCTGAAACAGCTAAATTTATGCTGATTCTTCCTGCCAGTACAATCAAGAAAGTAAACCCCTGTTTGCCTTGATGGCAATAGGCAGAGTATGTTTTGCTGTGGGGTTTAGGAGGACAACAGTTAAAGAAGTATCTAAAGACTGATAGGACAGAGTTCGCAAGCTTGGAGCAGTGCAATTAACATCCTCTCCACTTCTCCCAAGCTGACAGTGAGGACAGCAACTGCCCTCCTCTTACACACAGCAATTTTTGGGCTCCAGGTCCAAGTTCCCAGTACATAAGTTAGCAACCAGGTCCTCTTGCTCCAGCTGGGGATGTCTTTTCCCCCACCCTGCTTCATCTGAGTGGCTCAGGAGCGGGGCAGAGCTCAGCACTGACCCTCCACCACACTTGATTGGATTTCATCTTTAAAAGTGGAATAGTTAGGAGCTAAGAAGACATTAGGGTCATCTGCCCAGCCCTCACTGGTAACACCACGCCACTGAGACTGCACCTGTACAGGAATGAGACAAATGCTTGAAGAACACATAAGTTAGTCCTACTTCCCACAGGAAAATGGGTTCCTTCAGAGAGGATCACGCGTGCATGCCAATTAGGACAAGAAGTGGTAACTCTCATCAGAACTAAGGCAACCAGCTTGGATGAGGTTACCTGGCCATCCTGCACCCTACCAAAATCCCTGTATGTCCTATGGGGCAGAATCTAGCTGCCCTTGCCTCTGCCTCCCCGCCCCAGATCTGTCCTGCAGAATTGGGTCTACTCTAGTTAAGTTGCCTAGTAAAATCAGCAACATTTCCTCCTTCACGGTCCTTAAAAAACCTGCCTGCAGCATATGTTGGTCCCCACTGTGGCTGCTGCCCCTTTCCCAGGTATTAAATGACCATGTTTACCTTGGTATGTGGTTCCCTTTTGCCCTACTGTTGGGCTTCAATTTCTTGTGTCTGCTCCAGAGTAGGATCACTGCTGGATCTCCTCCTTCCCTGTGAACCCAGACCCAGCTGGTGTTCAGAGGGCAGCACAAATTTTGCTGTTGTAACTCACAGGAAACCCAATGCAGAGAGGGACACAACCAATATTAACCACAGGCAATATTGCAGACTAAGATTCATATGCATTTTCTTTATGTGAGCCATCTTCAGACATCGATGGGCTTCTCACTCGCTAAGCCCTGGAATGGAACATATGGCTGAATGACTACAAAATAGGGCTCCAGAGTCAATTTTTTTCCTTCAACTTAGAGGGATCTTCCTACAGATTTAGCTGGGGTCATCTGCACTGGGATCTTGCCTAAACTAGATGATGTTGTCACTGGTGGTTTCTACTTGGTCTGTTCCTGAAGATCCTGTCACAACTTCCAGGGGCGCAAAGCAGGGACCGATTTAGTGGGTGGGCTTAGGAGATTTCAGCTTTCTTAACAGATCACATCAGTGATGTGGTCTATTTGTATCTTCCCTGCTTGCCTCCAGTTCCTTGACACCATCTGTTAGACTTAAGCAAGATGGGAGCTGTGATAAGCTACCAGGGAAATAAGAGATGAAAGACCATGGAGTGGTCTTGCACCTTTCCCCAGCCAAGGTCCGCAGACCATTCCTTGCCAAGTGATTTTGTGTGGGGAGGTGTCCTGTTGCCCTATGGGTATGGAAACTCATCCCTTTCCTTCTCAGTAGGGATGTCTCCAGGCTGACCTGTGTAGTGTTGATGTCTAGATCTCAGTGAAACAAGACCCTTGTACACTTCATCCTGTGCCTTCAGCAAACTAAAACCAGGGACAGAATGGACTATAGGTGGGTGTTAGAGAGAAGCAAGTCTGGCAACAGCATGGTGATTGCTGAAATGAAAGCACTTGGCTCTTTCTTGTTTCATATTCACCACTAAGCACCGGTATCCACCAAAGCAGACCTGGTAAAATGAATGTCCTTTCTAGTGCTTCCCTTGGCCCAGCTGCCTCTGTATTATGCACTGTTTATGGCAAACAGACAAATGCCACTCTGGCTGGAGCAGAGACAAGCACAGTTGTGTGAGGAAAGGAGTGGGAGCCTGCTTGCATGGTGCCGCCTTTACCAGAGGGATTTGGGGTTTGGAGGAACACAAGGTGAGGTACCATCTGTTCATGACAGTGCACCAGCAGAAGGCAACGAGTCAGTCAGTGTAGCCTCGGAAAGCTTGACCCAGGGTGTGAGCTTGGCCTTTCACCTTGGTTTGTGCTGATGGTCACTGCAGGCAGTTGCACCACAGAGCCTGGACTAGACAGTCCGAAGTGGCTGGACAGGATGGCAACCACTCTTCAGGCACCAGCATGTCTCCACCACATTAGCTCATTAGCCTGCTAGGCTTGGGATATCCCTCTGACTGATCAGACAGCTGGTATAAACAAACTATTGTCTCAGAAGGTTTAGAAATAGACTTTTCTCACAGTAGATTCTTCCTAATAGGGTTTCTTACACCTTCTTCTGAAGTAGCTTAAGTTGGTTCTCGATGGATGGTGTTCCTTTATCTATGCCAAAATCACGAAGTGGGAGAGTCTAAGTATTCATGCGGATGATAAGAGTGACTATCCAAAATGGGTGATGCTAATGACCTACAGCCCTTTCTCACCTTAGCAGCTTCTTGGGCTACATTTAGCAAACTGCCATGTCAGCAACTGCTGCCTCTTGACTACTGTCACCTCACCTCTGTCCTGAAGGATTAGCAGAGAGCAGAGGGGGAGTGGACAACCCAAGGGCACCAACAGTCATCCAAATCTGTAGGATGAGGCACCCACCCAGGCACCCACAGCAGAAGAGCAAAGTATGGATTCCCCAAAGACCTCACATTTATTTCTCTTCCCCCCACATCTGCTGGACCACTCTGCATTCATCCTTCAGGGTGGAAGAACACGCTGACCCCAAATCATATTCCAAGCATTCCACCACTTAAGTAGTTTTAAAAGCAATAGTAACAGCTAAGCACCAAGCACCAGAAACTTTGTGATGATTTAACTGAAGGAATACCAGACATGTAACAGGATCTCTAATGGCAGTCTGCAAAAACATTGGCAGTATATGCCATGATCTTCAGTTTATGTTCTCAGGTTGCCACAATATAATACACTTTTTTTTTTTTTTCCCAGTAGCACAGAGATAAACTGTGTTTGTGGGAGTTGTTATTCCTATTTAGCTTTGCACACTGGTGATGCAGCCAAGCGGGAATGCATAGGGTTGCAGGCGGTCTTAATTTCTTCAGCCAAACCTGAACTCTATAAAATCAGACTTGGACCGGCAGTGTTTATGTAGGACAGCATGTGGTCCTTCTGCTTTGGTATGTGAGGTAAGCATCAAGACTTCTCAGCTCTGTAGAGAGGAAACAGGAAATACTTTAAATGTATGTATCTTTACTTTCATTTCCTTTATTTTTTGGATTATTACGTGTAGCCACAAATTTTTACATTTGTTACAGCCTGCTACTTCTAGCAGAGACCCAGGCTTTCAATGCTCTCCAAAAGTTTCTTGAAGTATTTCGGTTTTCTAATGGTTTTCTCTTCCTGCAGGCGAAATTTCAGCACGTATCTGCAACGGATTCACATAGTCTCAGAACTGCATCTTACCTTCTGTCCATGTCTCATTCAGCCCCAAAACTGTAATGCTAGGCTAAGTACCCTGAGCTCAACACAGTTAATTACTTCTGGTGGAACTGGGATTGATATCTGTCCTTCATATGCACTTTCCACTCTCTGTTGAAGAATTCTTTATGGTCTGCCAGGGTCTCTTCGCTGGTGGGCTGGCTTTAAAATGTTTCTCTCCTTAGTAGTAAACTGCCTTTTCCAATGTTTCCTCTGGTAATATCTAGATTTTGTAGGCCGCCTTCATAGGTGGTCTAATTTAGGCCAGATGCACACACGTGTTAATGTGTCCATGATGATATATAAAAGCTCTACATTTAGAAACGTCTAATAGAGGATTTCAATAGTAAAAATTAAAAAGAAAAAAAAAAAGAAAAGTAAAATAAAGGTCTGTTCTATCAGTGCATGCAGCACCAGTAAAAAATTAACTCTGAAAAAGGTGGCTGTTGGTGACTGCTGCATCAGGTCTTAGGTGCAAAAGCTCGTGGGAAGTCACCCTGATAGGAAATAGCCTCAAGCACAGATGCCCAGTTCAGTGCTGTAGAAGCTCAGAGAAGCTTTGAGATCCAGGCTCAACAAGTCACTCCAGGCTTGGTTTTCATATTCATTGGAATAACACATCAGGAAGCCTAGGGAAACAGAGTGATACATTTCTGTCCATCCCATTTGAAGCATTCCAGTTGTAATCTTAAAAATCCTCATCAGACAAGCCATTGCTGACCACAAGAAAATACTTACTGCAGCTGCTGAAAATAGTCCGCAGTCTTGCTGATTCTGTGTCCTTTTGAGATAATGGACCAAATCTGGCCTTATGCTCAGTAAGGAGGGAGTTGTGAATGTTGGCTAGTAAGCTCAGCTTTGTGTACCTGCTGAGTTTAGCTACCTAAAGAGACCTCTCCATTCCAAGTGACAGTAGGTACAAGACTGAATCAACTGCAAATTGCAGCAAGGCTTTGTTCTCAGATATATTGGTGTAAATCTGGAATATCTCTACAATTCACTTGGCGCAACCCAGACTGACTGCTATGAATGAGGTTAGATTCTGTAGGGTTTGAATGGTCATGGATTGCCCCAGACAAAATGAAAATAATTGAAAACATCTGTAAATGCTTATCTGCTTTGTCAAAATGTCCCCACCATGTATGAAGCAGGGAAATTCTTCTTTTGTAGTATTTGCAGGACATAGGAACTCAGGAGGGTCTCTACATCCTTTCACGTTAATTTGTGACACTTGGTTTTCCACCTCAGAAGTGTTTCCTACTCATTTGATTTAGCCAACTGGACTTATTTTCTGTGCTGTGCCACATGATACATCTCCACTCCTGACCCTCCAGATGTAGCAGTTGTTCTCTTGCAATCTGTTAATGAAGAAATGCTCAGATAAGAGAGCTGATCATGCTGCATGGAAATCTCCTGATCTGTACACTCTCATCAGATGTGATGGAGAACCACTGCAGCAGACTTTCAGAGACCTCCAGATGGTTCCTGAAGGATCATTCTGGATGGCAGAACTATCCCACCTGATGCACAACTTCTGCGAAAGTGTCCTCATGGTGGCACAGGAGGCGAGGCGAACAGCTGTTCACAAAACGCATGGAATTCATTAAGTAGCAAATACTTCCCAAGCTGTAAGACCCTAGGCCCAATACACATATATGGGAGGTGAAGGATGACATCCTGTGATACCAGAACTCAGACATTCCCCAAAACTGTCTTAAAGTCTTGGAAAATTTGAATTGGCCTTCATAACATGAAGATTATGGTGAAGGTACTTGAAAGAAGCTTGAAGAAGGACAGAACATGGGGTCCCAGCCCACTTTAACATTTTAATGATTTTCACTTGAAGGACACAGAGACTGGAAAAAAAAAAAATCTAGGTAAAAATATCCCAGGGTTTTAAATACTTGAAATTCCTGAAAACTTTGCCAATTAATTCTTTCCTTCTAAAGCCAGGAAATAAATCACCCACCTTAAACTCACTCTTTCTTACCCTACCCTACTTCAAAAGGGGTAGTCTAAACTTACACCTGGAATAAAACAAGTAACTGCTCTATCACTACTTGTGGGGAGCTAGAAACAAAGCCAGAATAAACCCATAAACTTAACTCAGGTTTCTCAGCTGAACAGAACAAAAGGATGAAAACATCAACTGGCTGGCTACTCAACAGGGACCCCCCGAGCTACCCTCCATGAGCTCTCAGCATATTCTTTTTCCTTAAAGTGGTCTTCAGCTGCCATAGATTGGCAGAGCACTATCTTAATTTACCCCAGATGGAGATCTCCCTTTTTTTCCCTTTTCTCCCTTCCCTTCACCACAGATTTTAACCAAGACCAGACTGTCAGAGCCTCTGGCACCATTCCTGAAAGCCTGCAGAATTTACAATATTCAGAAGCTCTGGTAAACAGAGTCTGAAGATAGCGATGTTCTCTGCTGATCCAGTGAGGATTCACAATATAGCAGGAGCCTTATGACAAAACCATGTGAGCAGAAACAGATGACTGTAACAGGACTGCATCGCTATACTATTTTCTCACATTCAAGCTATGATTTGTAAAATACCCAGTTGCCCAGATGGCTCACAGAACCAAAAATACTAAAAAAATACAATTTCAGGATTTTAAAACTATGAATTTTCTACATTACTTCTACCTTTTTTTGTTCCCTACATATTATACTTAATTGCACTAATAATGTATATCTATTAATTTTTCCCTTCCTGCTTCCATGTCCTTTTAGTAATTTCCTATACATATAGTAAATGCTGCATTTTTTTACCACTGCTCTTTGTCAAATTAAGCTTGATATCACCCCCTCAACTTCAGTGATTTTGCTGTCTGTGAGCTGAGATGGTGTAGGGAGGTAGCAGAATAATGTCAATATTTTGTACTCTTTCAGTCCCCTGTCTTCCATCATCCCACATATTATTCAAACTACACTACCAAAGTGCTACTATGCCTCGTGTCCTCTTAAAGACTGAGCATAAGCCTGAAATCCAACTTCTTTTGTGATGGTCCTTTTTGCACATTTTAGCACAGAGCTGTAAATTTAATCAGGGCTCTGGACTAACACATTTAATAATGATAACACTTTGTGCTCTTACAATGCTCTGCATTTCCAAAGGACTGTTTAAGCAACAATTAACTCAACGTAGCATCAGAGTAAAGCAGGTGGGTTGGTATTTGCTGTGACTACCTGAAACAAGGGGAAAGCGCAGCTGTGAGGCTGAGCAAGCTGTGGCAGCACTCCCTGCTCCTGCTCCCACGTGCAGGATCTGGTCCCGCTGCACCCCTGTGCCGAGCCGCACTTCGGCAGCACTCTGGGAAGCAAGCAGGGCAAACAACCTCAGCAAAGCCCTCTGAGGATGCAGCTCTCCATTGCCAGCCAAAGCAACTGGTGCATGACATAGTGTTGGGCCACTCGTGTCTTCTGTGTCTCCATCCCCCAGAAGACATGAAGGGAGACTGTCCTCATTGAAAAGGAAAAGAAAAGCTACTGGATACAGAATGGATTGTTTCTGTCAGGATACTGGTATAGAAAACATTATGACAAGATATAACTTGCTATCTTTTATTGATGAAATCACAAGTTGAGTTGATAAAGGCCGTAGCGCTCATCTAACAGATTCCCAGAAAGCATCAGAATCGCTTATGCGTGGCCCTTTGACTCACGGGCTCAAACAATGGGAAAAACAGCACAGCACATGGCTGAACATGGGTTAGACCCTACTAGTGACAAGTTTCAAATGTAAGGGTAGCCAGGGAAACATCAAACAGGATCTCATGAGACTGTTTCTTGACCTTCTGTTATTTAACATTTTTAACTATGAAATGGAAAGAAAAGTTACTTAATAAAGTTCATAGCATAAATATAGGTGTAATAGCAATTAATGAGGACAGCACACCACTGACAAGAGTAAATATCTAACAACAAAGACAACTTGTTTTATATACAAGCTGAGGGATGTTATCGAAAATAATGACTAAGGCCACACATGGATAAATAAAAAGTTGTAACCAAAAGCAAATGAAGTCAAAGTGATTGAATGAGCACAGAAATGCTGAGTAGGAGTCCAGAGGTTATAGTGCCTCTGGCATGATTGTCCAGCTTTGGTGATAACATTTTAGGAGCAATTTCAAAAAATTGGATAGGCTTCAGAAAAAAGCTCTGGGAGCAACCAAAGGACTAGAAACATGGTAGAAGACTCAAAGAGTTCGAGCTTTTGGGCTATAGAAAAAGAGATTAAAGGGTGCCTCGATCATACCTTGTAAGTGCTTCCCATGCAGGAATTGGAACACTAAAGGATTCACTACTCTCATGGACAAACCCACAACGTGAACCAATCTCTCTTAGCTGACATTTGACACATTCAGAGTAGAAAGATGAATTTTAATAGCGAAGGGTTTAATCACCAGAACAGCTCACTAATTTCTTTGGAGAATTCTCTATCAAAGGAAAATTTAAAAGCAGGGCTCATGGTTTTTTTGTAAAAATCATGCCCAAGTTCTGGTTAATTCATGGGAGTCATAGCTTTATAAATTCTGGCCTCAGTGAGTGACCAGAGCTTGTAATAAGGCCTGTGTTACGCAGGAGATCAGACACCTGATATAACTGCTAGGCTTTACAGTCTCTTAACTGAGAGACGCAGCAGATGGCTATTCTCCAGTTATGTGAGCACTGGGGTTTGTAGATGTATCCTGAATGGTAGCTATCTCCCAAGGTAAGACTTGGCTGATAAGTAACAACTCCCTTCCTTCTCAAAGCACTTAAAAACATGAGAAGTTGGAAATCCAGTGGTTCAGTGAACTAACTTGGGCTTTTTAGGGTAAAGTTCCATTTTAAAAGTGGGATAAATTTCACCCAGCTAGTCATCATCCAGACCCACCAGCCAGGTCTGGGCAGGGCGTGCTGACCAGACTCACCTCCAAGGCCTTCACTAGCTCATTTCGGAGCGCAGACATGCCCTGTGCGTTCAGTCCTGGCCCCAGCAGACGGAAATAATGCTGAGAACAGTTCCATGGCCCTCAGCCAAGAGTTATATCATTCAATTCTTTTTAGTAGGAAATGTATGCCTTTCTTCATTTGCTTGCTGGCGTCCAAGCTTTTAGAGCTCCTCACTTCATTTGCAAGATTTCTCTTCAACTTTTAAAATCAGACATTCCCTCAGAAGACAATCCTTGATAACGATGCAAAAGCACTTGGCTCCAGAAGCTGGAGCTTCAAGACAGCAGATAGTACAAGAGTAACCAGCAAAATTTTGAGCTCTGCTTGGCAGGTACCCACTGGTGTCAATGTGGAAGAGGGATGAAGAGAAGTGGGCCCATAATCCTAAACCCAGGCATGGGCTCATGTGCAAACTGCAAATCTCCTGTCCTCTTTTACCTCCTGAGCTAACAGTATGTTGAACCTGTTTTGACTTTAGACATTTCTAAAGATCTTGCATGCTAGCAGCCTCCCGTTAGAAATGGCAACATTTGCACCAGTTATTTTCTTAAACCTTTACATGCATGTCTAAATACCTGAAACATACACATATTTATGAAAGAGAAATAGAGAAACGAAATTTCCCTCCTGCCCAGTTGGTTGAGACTAGTTTTTCATGATTAGCAAAACAAGGTCTTGATAAACTAGAAAATGCAGTGATCAGGACTCTGATAATCTGCATGCTGAAAGCGGCACACAAAGCTATAAATACAGAACGGGAAAAACCAGTGATCTCAGCAAGGCAACTGCCAGTAGGTGAACTAATGAAGCAGACACAATATTAACGTCAATTCTGCAGTCCTGTCTGAGCGCTGACAGAAATAGGAAAGGCCATTATCAGATTGACATCATCTCAGTCCTTGCAAGTATACTTCTACGGGAAAACAAGCCAGAAGGGTCTGCTGAGCTTAATGGCTCTTTGTTCAGAAGTCTTCTCAGTGTTTAGAGAAACTGCTTCCTAAATTACGGAAGTTAGAAGTGGGTGATTGTGCTAGCACAGCTCTGAGGAGCCCTACAAATGTATACACCTAGACTCCACTTGCAATGCACTCAACTGACAGCATAAGGCACCACATATAGATTTTATTGGCACAAATACTTGATGCCACATACCATAAATGGCAGACCGGTGTTTGTACCCAGTGTCTCTTGACATCTGTGAAAACTCTTGGTTAAGACTAACCAAATTCTGCAAGGCACCATAAAAGGGGCCAACTCTATGCCTCTCAAGTCTGACATGCATTCTGTGCATCTTCCATCCAAAAAGAAAATCTCTCCAGCTACTCAGTTGGAGAGGGTAATAGTAACATCAAACATTTCTTATGAGACCCTTTTGTGTTAAGCTAAATATTTTTTTCCATAAGTTCAACTGCAGAGGACTAAAAACAAGAAAAAATATACAATTAATGAATTTTCAACACCTCTAAAAATCATGTAAAGTAAGTTTTCTGGAGCTAAACACATCATGACTTCAAGGTCTGCTGTCTCAACTTGTCAGTCAAAGAAGATGCTGGTGGTCCCTGAAGAAGGCTAGGAATTTATCTTTTCCAGTCATAAAAAATTCCCTTTTTCAGTCCTCATTATCATGCAATAATTGGAACTCAACCTCATTTTTGGTCCAGGACTCAATATTGTCTAGTCTGCATTTCTATGGGTAATTATATGGGGTGGGTGGGAAACGCATTTCCCAACAGCGGGGAAGAAGGGAAGCAGTTTTGTGGCAGGTTGATCTCACTTCAAGGGCCAGTGGCTGCTGGCAGCCTCAGGGAGGTTTTGGAGCGAGAGAAGTGCCCTTAGGAGGTGGATTAGTGTGGCCAGGTGCGGCGGAGATGGTCAAAGGTGCACAATCAATTTATCAGGATCACTGCCATGGATTTTGTGTGTATGTATGTGTGTATTTATGTGTGTGTGTAATGTAGTACATTCACATTGTTGGTTAAAAGGATCACTGCCATCTAGCCAAATATTTAATAATTTTTTATGGTCTGCTTAGCCTTGGATCGACTGATACATTGAAACGTACCAGTAAGTGCTGTCTAATAGATTGCAGACCTCTGTGAAAAACCACTATCAGTGTTTCAGCAGCACACTCTACACGTGTCAGAGAAGTGCACTGTCAGCAGGATAGCGGCTGGGCGTCTATCCACATTTTCCTTACTTTTAAAAGAGCCGGTGACCTTCCAGAGGCCTTGATCAAAATGGCATGAATAAAAACTAGGTTAGGCATTGTAGTTCTTGGTGCAGCTTCTTTCATTGTGCATAAAATGGTCTGTATGTTCATTTGCAGGCACGGAGACTGAGTTTGAGCACTTCTTGGAGACTGAGTTTGAGCACTTCTTGGGCATTTAACGTGAATTCACCCCCACACAGTCTGCTACTGTGCTGCCAAGAGCAAACTGTACCTCGTGTGATAGGCTTCCAGAAAAGGATCTACACCTCCAAAGCACAAAACTCAGCCCACATACTCAGATTGCTTTTCCCATTCGTTTCCTGCTCTCTCCGCTCTCCTGTAGCCTTGCTGTGCAAAGGTATGGGCAGAATGTGCCTGCTGCTACATTTTGGGTGTGTTTAAAGCCAACATGCTTACACAAGATATAAAAAGCACTAGGTGCAAGAAGGGAAGAGGCAGGAAGAAGTAGAACAAGAAGCTGTCTAAGGAGATGGAAAGTAATCTTAGAGGGCCTCTAGACACCTGGCATTGGGAGCTTCTTCCCAGCACTGGGAATTTGGTCAGTCATCAGCATTATTGCAGGAATAAGTGTGCTGTGGGGGGATGGAAAAGGGACCATGAAACAATCCTTTTGGATCTGAAGTCCCACACAGCCAGTGGAAATCCTTTCACTGATTTCACTGACCTTTGGATCAGGACTTCCATTCACTGAGGAGCACCAGCAGTGTCAAAGTTGGAACAAAGGCTGCAAGATTGCTGATTAAGTTCAGTTTGATACATTGCTGTGCCAGAATGGACCACCCAGCTCTACAGGACTAGCTGAGATTCCCAAAGTGGCCCATGTATTTGCGCAAGTGTTAATGGCTCAGGGATCACTAGGGACCAGAAAGGCTGATCACCATTAAAAATCCTGCACCCTGGCTGGGCACAGCAACTGGTTCTAGCTACCCTTGGTGAGTTAGGAGGCATCAGACCTTAAATCTCTTGCTTCTTTTTTCCCATATCTTGCATCTGGGATCTGCCTCATGTTTGTGTTCACAGGGTCAGCAGCTCTGCTTTTATTTCTGCCTGGGAAGGAGGCACAACCATCCCACCCTGCTAAATGAACTTGGTCTCTGACCTGCTGGTGAGCCTGTCAAATGTCTAGATGGTGACCCAGCAGTGAATATCCAAACAACAGACCTGACAGCTTCCTCTGTTGTGCTCCCTTGCTGCTTCTGGTGTCTTCCCTCCTGCTCTGTGACATGACAGGCATGGACTGGATGTGTGACCTATCTGCTGTCTCAGCGTGTGGTCCAAGGACAAACTGGGAACGTGTCACCTTGCAGGGTACCACATGAATTGATTCTTGCTCAGAGGCACCCTCCCAGTCCAAGCACTGTGGCTTTCCCTTGAAGCCTGGATTGCAGCAGCAATCCAAACAACGACCAGCTGCAGAGTTGGGGTGGCATCACACAGAACACTTCATATCTCCATCAATGGCTTCTGAGATGTATGGACTCCTTGGTGGCTGCATGGAGGAACAGCAGCAGAGGGAAGGGTCTGTAAATGACCCAAAGTGATGTATTGCAGTCAAAACTGAAGAGATTTCTAGACTTTTTAAGGAGTCAGGCCATGCTCAAACAACACCTGGGATAAAGGGTCCCTAGCTTTGGAGGAGCTCAGCGTCTTGTTGCAATACAGGTAAATGCAGTCTTCAGAGCTTGCTAACAAAGTAGGAAGCACAGGAGCAGGCAGAGTCCTTAGCATGCTGCAGGGCTTACGTGCACTTTTCACCAGTAGGTCTCAAGGCCCTTCAGGATAATTACCCCCACTCACAGATGGTGAAACTGAGGCAGGGACGGTGGCAGCTCACAGCCACCCAGCAGGCTGGCAAGCACAAGGAGGGGGGAGCAGTGGGCTGCCACACTCAAGCCTTGTGCTACGAGATATGGTAGCAAAAATAGGCAAGCCTAATCTGTTCCATCCTAAAGGGAAAGCACCCCCTTGGGCTCTACTCCTGGGTCTAGCACTACAGATTAAAACAGATCCTCCTTGCTTACTGGACCCCAGCACAGAAAGGAAATATTCCTTTTGTAAAGCAGTTAGCTCCAGGGTCTGCATCAATAAAATGTAAAAGAGTTGCTGGCAGGAATAGCATGAGCTATCCAGGCTCTCTGAGGCATCATGATTACATGCAGCTTCCCAGGGAAAAGCTGAATATGCTACAGAAATGAAGTCACCCAGTAGGGGTATGGCACCAGTCACATGCACAGCTGCAAGAAAGGGTTATTTAGAAACCATGAGTCAGGCTGCAGGTATTGTACCATTCAGTTTTGTTTGGTGTCCTTTGAAGCATTCTCTATAAGAATATGGCAGGAAGAAAATAAAGAGGGGAAGATCAGAGGTAATGTGAGTCTTTCAGAGCAGGAGAGCATGAATCACAGGTAGCTTGGTCAGTAAAGAGTGGTCTAGAACACAGGTTCCCAAGGGCTTTTTCCCTTATATCCTCAAAGCCAATGGTTCGTGTGCTCCGATGCGCCAGGTGTCACTCCAAAAAGGGTTATGTACTTCCAGTGGTATCGATACCACATGCTGGGCTGGTTAGGTAATGGACTGCTCTTACAACTCAAGAAGCAAATGAAGTTTGTTGAAATAAAGAAGATGGACACTTTTCAAAGGGATTTATTTGTACAATGGCTAAGCAGCCTGTGGAACTTAGAGATAGTATTATGTCAACAAACTTGGCAGAATTAAAAATCACAAAGCCGTTTTATCGATAAGTGCACCAACTGCAGTTAGCAGAACAACTGCAATTACTAACAAGCACAAAGAGCCTCCACTTCAGGGTACTGCAGCCAAGCTCAGGTAGACTTGGAAAGAATATTACACCTTCTCCTGTAGAAGTGGCTAAGGCATTATAAAATTATTTTGTCCCAAACCAGGACAAAAGATTTAAATCTCTAATGTATGTACACATCTGAACAATTCATTCAGACTAGCTTAATGGACAAGTTTGAGTCAAGGCACTCTCAAAAGTTATTTCTTTAATATTGATCATTATTATGTTTATGTGCTGAAATGTATCAGCATAAGTGCATCTTCCCTCCAGATCATGGAGAGCTTTGATGGGACTGTACTAAATAATAATTTGACACTGTCTCCCACAGCATTCTCCTGGAGAAGCTGGCGGCTCATGGCTTAGGCAGGTGTACTATTCGCTGGTTTAAAAACTAGATGGATAGCTCAGTCCAGAGAGTTGTGGTGAATGGAGTTAAATCCATTTGGCAACTGGTGACAAGCAGTGTTCCCCAGGGCTCAGTACTGGGGCAAGTCTTGTTTAATGTCTTTA
>VZTL01003321.1:0-17429 GCA_013400535.1 Scopus umbretta | reverse complement strand
TTTCCAACCCTAATGATTCTATTCTAATATGGAAGACTGGACTTAGCTAAGAAAAAAAAATATGTCAGAATATACTTTGGCAAATGAACTCAGAAAAGGATCTCTCAACTCAGCTTAGACCCAAATATTTAGGATGCTTGAGGTGCGATTCCTCTCTTTAGCTTGCGGTGATTGCAACAAATATCTGTTTACATCAGAGCTAGCTTGTTAAACCCATTAATCTCTGTAGAGCTAGATGACTCCAAAGAGAAATCTATCCAACCTACCTGGATGGGCTGCACCCTCCAACTGTCTCTTTCTCCTCACTGATGTGAAAGGGAGTCCTCTACCTGTCCATATGCAGATGTCACCTTTGTGGGTGTCTAAAATTAGGTGGGGGTCTCTTCTGTCCCTGTTCTAGCACACAGTCATTAGCTATTATTTGTCAACCAAGGCCAAACAATATATTTCAAATGAACACCTAATTTGAAATGGAAAATCCAAATTTCTAATTCCAAACATATCTCAATAACCATTTGTAAATGTCCCATCCCAGCCTCACCGGAGGCTGCTGCCACCCAGCCTCTTTCCCTGCTTTCCTCCTTGGCTTTTCCACCCTTCTCCAGGTATCTTCTCTTCAACTCCCCATCCTTGGGCTCCCATAATTGCCCCGTCCCCAGCCTTCACCATTACTTTGGCACACGCTTCTTATTCTGCCCTTCTTGGGTGTTACCACCTCCTGCTACCCAGCCTGGTGTTTGAACCCAACTAGCACTAGCCTCTCCCAGTGGGAGGGTACTGGGTACACTGGGAAGCTTTTCTGTCTGACTGTGCCAGTGCATGCCTTTCCTTGCATGGGCACTGTGCCCTGCTACCCATCCCTTACAGGGAGGACAAATATGATACTGGAGGGTGAAACAGGACATTATAATGTTAAAGCCACAAAGAAGAAACCAAGAAGTATTTTTGTCACTGCGTTCCGTGGGGCAGGGCTAGGTAGGTGTGTCAAATTTGAGCTGTATTAACTCTGTTTTCTTGGAATGTTGCTTTTCAGTTAATCCTATATTCTGTCTATAAACTTATGATAACAGATCTGGAGAGATGACAGGGGCGGGAGTGCTCCTGCAGAGCACAGTGATGCCAGGAATCCCTCCATCTTGCAGAGTTTATTTCATTTCCCATCTGATGAGGAGAGTGCCACTTGCTCTTTTTGAGTAAAAGGTGCTCAGAGGTAAGCTAGCCTTTCCTGACAGCAGGCTTGCTTTCTTCCCCACGCTCCCCCTCACCCCTGCCAAACTGGACAAACTGGATACCTTCCCAAGATACACCCCAACTTTTAAAGCGCCATACTGCTGACATGGTCTAATTCACGTCTCCGTTCAGCTCCTCCGCGTACAATGACACAAACTCTCAATGACTCCTGGTAGGAGAGCTGGAGGCAGCAATGCCCTGGCTGAGGGTTTATGCAGTCCCCCAAGAAGCCTGTTCAGTCTGTCAATCATGTTCATCTTCTATACTCATAGTTTCCACCAGGATCACAAGTGGTTTAGAACATGCTGTCAGAGGAAGAAGGGGTCTGGAAATTACTGTAGCAGCAGGGGTGGCCCACATACTTCCAGTATGAGTTTGGTGCCCTTGACTGGGAGAAGATGGTTGGTCTCCATTCACATAGGAACCAACTGACTCAAACTTAATGAGGTAGATCATGGGGAGCAAAGACAAACTGCTCCACAGCATCTGCCTCTTCTCCCACCACGGACTAATGAAAGTCCGGCTTTGCCCTCGTCCTTGGAGACCTTTGTCCACTGCACCCAAACCTCCCCAAAAGACAGGACTGCAGCACCTGGATTTATGTGGTCCTGCACAGGTTTCAGTCTCTGGACACTCAAAAACATACAAGAACAATTTTTGGTCACAAAGCCTCAGTATTAACTTACTCAACTGAAGTGAAAAGAAATTGGATCATATTTTGAGGAGAATAGGATGAGTGTATAAACAATAGCTCTCAAAATTCCATTTATTTTTTTAGCTTTTGCTATATTTGATTTGTGATAGCCCAGCACCCAGACTGACCTTTAAAACAAACAAGTAGATGTACTTTTTCACCTAAGACATAATTAAATTGTGGGACTCAGTGGCATGAAATGTTGTGGAGGCCAATAGTTTAGATAAGTTCATAGAGATCTACCAAGAGCTCCTGAAAGAAATGTTCTGCATGTAACTTCCAGGCCAGGAAGATCTCAGACTGCCAACTGTTAGAAGATTTATCTCTTTCCTTGAATTCCTGTTACTGGTCAGAGTGCGCCCAGATTGAGCTGGATGGACTTTTGTTCTGTCTGCAAAAGGCGGTTCTTCCCTCTGCATGGTCTCTCTGCTGTGAACATAAAGCTTTTTTTCTCCAGCACTCCTTATGCTGTAGAGCCACATTTTAAGGTCAGATGTTTGCTTGTTCTGGAGGGGTATTTGTTTGCTTGGGTTTTGGTTGGTTTTGTTTTGAAGAGCAATGTGGTTAAATAAAAGAGGTGCAAGCTGGACTCTTGCATTATTCATCAGAGTTAGGCAATTCCAAACAAAAGCCAGGTTGGCATTAGTGGGAGTTTCATGTGTTACTAGTTCCTCAAAGAGATCTGCTCCAGCGGCACTAATTTGTAACCTCAGCACCAGGAGTCCATGTCTCCATCTCTGTCTCCAGCTTTCCCAGGGTATGACAACACAGCAGCCGTGGCTGCTGCAGCCACCATCCAGCGTGCATCCACCTCCCCCATGGGCTCAAACAGGGATGCAGGAGTACTGAGGCAGCTAACCCATACATAGAATGAAAGCCTATGCCAGGTTGCAAGAAAAAGGAGAGGAAGGTGAGATGGATGAGTGAAATCTGAATAGGTGATGGGATACATTAGGTTGGATTTTCTCTTTGCATACAGTGATAGACAGCAAGACTTTCAAGGACCTAGAGCAGATGGAGATAGCCCAGCAGAGAGCCCATTGAGCCAGTGGAGATGTGCTCAACTATTCCTGCTGGTGCAGTGATGTGTGATGCACCCTGGGGCTGACTCATCCTCATCCTACTTTGGTGGATCCCCTTTGTTGTCAGGGCAGCAGCATCAGCACAAAATGAGGAATCACACAGCAGTGATTTCAGGAGCTGGGGAGCAGTGTTTCCACTAGAATCAGCCTCTGTTTGCCATGGTCTTTGCTGTGAAGAACAAATAAGGCTATGGCATGAATTGAACTTTTAAACCCAGGCTGGGTTTGAAATAAGGACCTTCTTTACTTAATTAAAAACGAAAGGCTCTTTACAGCATTAAGCTACCCTTTGATACAGTTAAAATTCTAAGAAGGGAGACAAACCAGAATCTTAGCTCGGGTTTGAGGATGTAGTTATTTCACCTCAGTGGAGCACAAGTTGTTTACAAAATTGATGTTTACAATAGGAACAAAGCACCCTCAGATAAAGCAAGAAAACCCCATTTACCTGTGGGGAGAACTGGTAACAGGATGCCTGAGTTAAAATCCCTGGTTCAGCAGGGCATACCAAAATGAATTATTTTGTGCTGCTTTCTGTTGATTTAAAATGAGATGACACAGAGACAGATTAGCTAAAACCACAGACATTATAAATTGCAATTTGGCCTCAAAAGTTGAAATGCTTTGATCTGTGACTCAGTTGGGGCCAAACTGAAGAGCATTTAAAGAGGGGGAAGCATGTACAAGGGAAAAAGAGCTTGGACATAAACAACATTTTCTCAAATTACAGTAGCTGACCTGAATAAGTCTTCACCATTATTTTCATCAGAGTTTATTCATGTCCACCAGGAAAGGTGCATAGCAGCATCCACACATGGAGTTTCTCTCCAAGACAAAACATGGCCATCTCTAGTGTGTTCATTAACCACAAGCCTAGAAAGCATTTCTTCTTTGCTGCCCAGTTTGAGGCTCATATTTGGTCTGGCCTTTCTCTGAGAAGTGTGGTAAGAGATTTTGGAGCTGATACATAAGCAATTGGTCTGATTTTTTTTTTTTAAATAGAATCAGAAAATCTAGGATTTGGCAGCTTTGAAAGTCCTTAAGGGTTAAGAATATGCTTAAACTTATGTATGTGAGTCAGTGTGTGCTGAAGCAGGGAAAAAGATTCTCCATCTCTCCCTCCCTCCTTTTGGAAAGGTTTCTGCTCCAGCCAACCCTCTCCACCCTACCCGCGGGTGGTGGGGCAAAAACGTGGCTCATTTTCTCAGCAACATGAGCTCCTCTCACTGCCTTTTATGCAGTCTGGTGGTCTTTTGCAGTCTCTTGCAACATTTACCTTTTAAAATAGTGTTTGATTTTCACCTTGTGCGCAGGCCTCCTTTGTGTTCCCAATTGCCTTGACGTGTTTCACGATCCCTGCTTTTGCCGACATTAAAGGGCGAGTCACAGGGAGGAAGGTTTCCAACTAGGGACTCAGCCTGGCCACCCACATGAGCTGGGCTGAAGCATAGAGGTGGCCTCTGAAGAGCTAGAAGTCTCCCCAGGCAGAAGCTCAGGTGCTGAAGCACCTCAGGGGCCATGCTGGAGGACAACCTGCATCTTTCCTGTACATCTGCACAAGCTGGCTCGAGGACTTGCCACATCCCAGTGTCAGAGGGCATCCAGTGGAGCCTCTCTGGAGCATGGCAGAGGAGAGATGTCAGATTTTCCTACTTCCCAGTACATAAAAAAAAATGCACCCCTAGTCCTTCTCCTGTTGGCCTTGTTACTGCCTAACAAGCATTAGCACAGCCGTGTGAAGAACCCCTTTCCTTTATTGGAGATGCAGTCATACCTGTATTTGTTTGTACTGCTTTTCAGAGGCTTACCAGCACAGTGTTGTAAGCACTACCTTTCATCCCAAGAAATGTCCTTCCAGATGAGAAGGGAGCCCTGGACTTGCTGGGATTATCCTACACTGGAAGCAGGAGGCTTTTGGCTGACATCTCTAGTGGTGGCATTTGGTGATCCAACGGCCTATTTCCATGTCTGCCACGGCAATGGCTGACTCACCACACACTGTAACTCACTTGGTTGTTCTGCCTCAGCTTCCCTTTGGCAAAAAATCAGCAGTCATATATCCCAGGATAATTGCACTATTTAATGAGATAGCGGCCCTCATCTTGCTCTTCTTCCTTTAATTGCTCCTACTGAAGACAGACCAGTCTCCAGAGTAGGACAAGCAGGATTTAATGCAGTATTTGCACAGACCTCTGATATGAAACGCTGCTAGGAAAGTGTTTGGGTGGGAGAGTAAAGACTTTACTTTCAAAAAGGTTCAATTTGGCGAGGTCAGTAACATAAATTTAGATACTGAGTAGACGTATTGCTGAACCAAATGCCTCTCTTTTGTGTGCAATTCCACTCTTAGCACTCATGTGCTTAAAATTAAGCATATGCTTAAATACTTTGCCAGATGAGGTCTTCAGAGCTCCATTAGCGCTGTACGTTTTTGCTCTAAATTCACTGTAATTGTTTCTCATTGAATAGATGCTCACTGAGTAAGATCTAAAAAGAGCATGGGAACAAAGGGGCCCTCAATCTGAGACTTTGATCCACACATTATTCAAATACATAATGACTGCTTTGATTTATGGATTTATAATTCTATTGAGGCATTCCAGAGATTACCCAAAACATTCCAGCTCCAGTCGATGCTGGAGGGTGTTACCAGAGCCCCGGCCTGGAATTAGAGGGATAAAATTTAGTTGCCTGTTTTCTGCTGAGATTACATCACAGATTGCAGGATAAGAGCAAGCTGCATGGCAATGCAGCTTACTTTTGGTGCTAATTGCAAAGGCTTTTTTTTCCCTGTCACCTAAGAAAAGCATCTGAAAGTATAGACTCTCTTCTACCCGCAATATACAGAGTTTTGGCAGTATAACAAGACAGCAGACTACATAGTGGGTGTGTTGAAAGAAGGAGCAGATGGTAGCTTGCTAGCACAAGGATTTAGCAATGCTTTTAGGAACCAGATAATTTTGGAAGATGAGAAATTATGAAGTATGATTAGCCCCTTCCCCTCTATTCCCACTCCCCTCCCCAAACATATCCCCACAAAGTGTTAGTTTGGCCATGTACCATAGGAGTGACTCAGTTCCAATATTCAGTAAGACTTTTGCAAGAATTCATACAGGTGGCAGCTGTGAAGAAAAAAAATGCCCTGCCTTTCATTTGCATTAATACCAGTTTGGATTTTTAAATTCATTTCACCTTACACAGCAGACCCACCCTGTTGCTGACAGAGAGAATTACTAGTAAAGGGACCTGGCCTGCAGGAGGGACTGTTCCCAGACAATGGGGACTCATTACCCAGCTCAGGACCTGCTCTTGCTGTCGTCTGCTCCCCACCTACCACCACTCTTGTGGGTAGAGGTGTTTCTCAGTCACTGGGAACTCAGATCTAGGATGAGGACTTACCTTCATACCACCCCGGCTGTAAAATTTCCTTTCTCCCATTCATTACATATTGGTTATGTTGAGAGATCTAGGTGTGGGACAGAGTGTGATAGTTCTGCTGTGTGAGCAAGCAGAAAGAACAAGAGTTCAGTAAGTGCTGAATCTCTTGATGTGATACATATAATCTCGATTCTGGGAGAGAAAGAGCAACATCAGAAATGGGGGTAACATGTACTGGTAGACCCTAGGGAGCCTTCTAGTTACACAAGGAGTCCTCTCTTTCTTTAAAGGTGGTCTTATCATGGGGAGAGGAGAGATGAAGGGCTTTGTACTAGGAATGAGTGAAACCCCTGGCAATATGAGGAAGAAACAGTTTTGGGTTTCTCCCCACTCTGGAGCGAGAGGTCTCCCCAGAGACCAGCTTGGGTAGTAACTGTGTTAATGTTTCTTCCACTTGCCCATAGTGACAAAAGGGGATTTAAAGAAGACATAAGAGGGGCTGTAGAATATCTGGAAAGCCCTTTGGTGTAAGACAAGGAGCAGGAGCTGGGCAGGAAATATAAGTGCTTTTCTGGTATGGTGCTAGGAAGTCATTCTTCTTACCCACTTTTCTGTTTGATAGCTGCATCTCCTCAGTAGCTGCCATCATTGGTGCAATAACAGGGACCCAATATGAACATCAGCAGCGGAGTCTCATGTCCTTGGTCCCTGTGGCATCTTGAAATTAGGTAATGACAAACCACGGAGACAATACAAATCTTGGACAAAGAGTTTAATTTTGGTCCTTTCCAGTTTATCCTCTCATGACCTCAAATTTTTGCAACACAAGGGTGATATTCACCTGGAGACCTAGATCACTTTGGATGTTTCAATTTATGTCATCCTAGATAAGAGGTCTAAAATAAATCAAGTGTATTGTATTCTGAAGGTGCCTGTTTCTTCCAATAACTATATAAAGAGCCCAGAATAATCAGCTCAGATACAGATTATTACTCTGTAGACATTTAAGCTGGTGAGATAAATGCCACCCAAAGATCCTGATTAACTACAAGAAGTGTTTTGTTGGTAGGAAAATCAGCCACCCAAAAAATAAATGTAGTGTGTTACCCATTCACCAGAACAGTATTGAACACAGCTGTCATTCAGCAGTACACCATGACTTAAGGCCATCGGGGAGAAGAGGAGGCTGTAATGATCACCGAGAGGAGATTCTCTGTGGAGATGAAAATGTCTACTTCAGTATGAAATGACACTGGGTTTAGCATGTCGTTTCCCCAGGTGCATCATCAGATTAGTTCATATCACTTCACAACTTAAATGAATTCTTCAGTGCAGTGACATTGGATGTGGTCACTCCTGGCAGTCTCCACTTGCCTGGAGATGATGGAACTGAGAAGCCACCCAGGAATTTTCTGGTCATCAAAGCAGCTATGTCTCAGTGATCACCACCAGTTGAGTGTTTGGATCTCATTTTTGAGTTGGGAGTGGAGTATAGGAAACTAGATCTTACATCATGCATCAACCACTACCTCAGCATTTCAGAGCGGAGGCACAATCCCTCCAGAAACCACATGTTTTCCATTCATGCTAAGGCCGTGTCCTTTTTGCTATCCAGAATCCCAGCAGAGGTTTCTTCTGGTTTTAGATAGACTGGTAAGTCTGGATGGTCTTGATCTCTACAGCAAAGCCAGGTGCCTATAATCAGGAAGGAATTGCTTTTTTGTGGATAGGACTGATCTGGTGGTGGAACAAACTCACGAGGTAACACAGTCCTCGTCTTCTCTTGTGGAGTGTGGACTATAGGTACTCCTAAGATATTGTAGATGTTGGAAGAACAGAATTTATCTTGCATCTGTGTCATCTGTGGTGGATGAAAGCTGGTGGAGAACTATCAGGTCCTTGACTTAGAGATGGTCAGCACTGCTTTTGAAGGAGATGGGCTGATTTTGCTTTGAAGGAGTCAATAAAGTGGTTTTTTGCTCAAGAAGTCATTGCTGAATATTGATAATCTCAGTCACTCTCAGCTACAGCATTGTCTTTCGGGATCAGAATGTGGAGAGGCAGCTCTAGAGGAGCCAAGTGCCTTTGCTCTCCCTCACCCTCCTCAGTCTCACTATAGCCGTGTCTAAAATGTAGAGTTGGCTTAGAAACCTCCTTTTGAAGACTTGTGATCACCGGGGACATACTGCCATTGGACTGACTGCTGGTTGCAAACTTTCCAAATTTTTTTTTACCTTTCTTTTAACCTCCTAAAAATGCTGATCTGACACAAAGAAAACATACTTTGGGAATGGGATGATTTTGACAATACTCTGACAGAAACCAGGCAAGTTTCCAGTGCAGCCCCACTTGCCAGGTGGGTTTCCAAACCCTCCTCGTTTCCTGTCGGCTCACACACAGCACCCCTGGCAGGCTGCCCTGCTGAATCCCAGGCACAAGGCTTGTGGGTACAGCAAGTTCTCAAAGTTTCCCACTACTGCATGAAAAAAGCCCAGCAAAAGTGACTGATCTCAGGGCTGCAGTGCTGAAAAAGCCATCCTTCCTGAGTCTCCTCTCCGGGAGTCTTAGGAATGCTTGTAAATGTTTGACACAGAAAATATCATCTTAAAGTTTTCTCAGATGACTTTTGGAACTCTGCCATTTCAAAGTTTTACTTGCTTTTGGAGTCCATTTTTTGGGGGGGTCCCATCTGTGGAACTGAGCATGGAATAAAATGTAGATCCACCTGTTGAAACTACCAATTACTTCTGACTCCATCAACAGGGAGGTGTTGCTGCACTGCCTGAAAATGGTCCTGGGAGTAGATGTGACCTCTCCTCAGCAGCTTCATTCTTTCTCCCTGGGAGGTCTCCACAAATGGTCCCACACCCCACACATCTTCCCAAAGGGCTCTCAACTGTGAGGCACCACAAGGCGTTAATCCTGTCAACCTCTCTTGCTCCTCATGGCCATGAGGAAAGGCTATTCAGCAAGATACAGCTCTCTTTTCTTTTAGCCAGGTCTACAACTGTCAAAGACATGTCACTGTTTCCTCTGGGCTGGAGGACACAGGTCAGCCACTACCTGGGACAGATGCACTGCCAAGGACAACCCAGAGAACCCCACGCAGGTGAGATGAGGGTGAATATGGCAGCCTGGAGACATGGTGGAAGCCACACCACCTCTTTTGACTACAGGATTACACATTGCCATAATTCAGGGAAAATCTGCAATTCAGAATTAATTTCAGCCTCCCTGTTTGTTCCTTGATGGTTTGATTACAGCAGTGACACAGACAGCTTTGGAGAGGCTGGGTCTGCCCAGCAGGCTGTGAAAAGAGGCAGCCAATCTTTTCCATCCCTTTCTCGCCCGGTGATCAGGTGGCTGCAATGCCCCAGCGCCTTCCATGCACGCCGCAGTCCGAGCCCTGCGAGATTCTGGCTCTGCTGCACAGCAGCGTCTCGCTGAGTATGTGAAACCCACCAGTTTCCAAGGGGAATTTAAGAAAACATAAATTAAAAAAAAAAAAATAATCTGGTGTTTTTTTAAGCCAGTCTGGGGGTTTTGTGTTGAGGGAGGGGTGGTTCTTGGGGATTTCACACGCTGCAGTGCCAAGCACGGCCAGGGAGCAGCTGGGAGCCCCTCACTGGTACAGGGCTGGGCTGGCAGCTGATCGAAAGCACTTGGTTCACTCTTTAAAGAAACACTTGAAAGGCTCCACCGTGGGGGAAGAAAAACACAAGAGCAGTGGTATGAGGAGCTGGCTGAAGGGACAGAGACAGGCTGCAAGGCGGGGTTTAGCAGCTGAAGCCTATTAAATGGACAGATCAATCAATAGCCCTTTTAATAGGAGGGAAAGATCAATGTTTTCTCTTTCCCTGCATGGGTTATGGCTACCCCTGCTCTCATGTATTTACTTCTGATAGCCAGGCAAATTTGGAAGAGCTGGACTATGGGAGGCTGAATTTGGCCCAGAAAGCTTGCACTGGAGCAGGATCCTGCTGGGCTATGCTGGCTGTGGCAGGGGTCCCCATTCCATCCCAGTCCAGCCAGTTGGTATTCACCTGCCCCTTGTGCAGGACTTGGAGCTGTGCAATGGCCATGTTGCTTGGGGCAGGGAGGTGGGAAGTTAGCAACAGTCATACTGGTAAAAAGTCATACTGTTAAACAACAGGGTCAGGTACGACACCTGGGTTCGATCAGAACCAAGTGAAAGATAGACATCCTTAAGATTTATAGCCGAGGCTGAGGAGGTCACTCTCCTGTTTCCCACAGTGAGCAATGGTGGAAGCTTCACAAGATGGGTCCAGAACCTATTCAGTAAGCAGATGTGGTCTCTTCTAATTGGAGATTAGCTTCAGCCCTGCTGCATTGCTTCAGAAACATTCCTATCAGCATTTTGCAAGGATCCCGTACTTGTCCATGGGCAAGCAGAAAGCCCTTGAGTCTCAAGAGACTGGCTTCAGTGGTGGCCCATCCTCTGCCTACTTAATTCAAAAAGCTCCCAGGTGCAGACCAGCGTGCCTGCTTGCTCACACAGCCCCCACAGAAATGTGCAGTGTTCTAGACATGATTTTTATTCAGAGTCATGAAAATAGTCCACCCAGTCAGACAGGCACAGCTTTGTATTGTTAGGAGCTGGTTCCACAGGGGAATTTTTGAATTCAGATTGCCCAACTCTAGCTCGGCAGGGCTGGGTGCCAAGGTATTTGGGCACAAAACGGTCAAGTGAGGTTTCATTCTTTTTTTGTAGGCAGACAATATTTTTATGCCCCATCATGGCTGGGCAATCAAAACAGCAATTAGGTTGCATCAGCAGATGTGCTTGCTTTTAGTGACTGTCAGTCTCAACAGTGCACAAGCTATATTCTGTTTGGTACAAAGATCTTTTCATTTCCAAATATAACTTGCACCTTTAAAGTGCTTCATCAACCATCTGAAAAGCTGAGCAGGGGTGGCATTCACCTTTAGCACTCTCAGCCCAGAAAACTGCAGATGAGTATCTTTAGCACTCCTGTAAGGTAAGCAGAAAATGGAAACCTTGCATCTGTTCAGCTAAGGCAGGCAGAGCACAGCCCATGCCATGGTTCACAGTCCTAAATAGGAACAACAGAGCAGAGTTTGTTTCCATGTCAGCACAAAACCAGCCCAGCTTCCCAGGTCTGCACAGCCACCTGGAGCCGTGGCCAGCACAGATCTTGGTCATTACTTTCTCCCCTGGTGTGGCCTCGTCCAAAGTTAAGCAGCTGTCCCAAGAGCCAGGTAATTTCCCTCTGCAGCTGGGGACAGTGACAGGCACTGCAGAAGGAGTAATCTGCCATGAGCCCTCTCAAGTCAACAGAGAGAAATGGTGACTCACGTGGTCCTGAGTGTCTTAAACAGAGGAGACAAACCATCTGCTGAGAGCTCCTGCCTCTGCAGGTGACCAGAGAAGATGAGCCAACCAAAACGTGGTGCTTTGCTTTTAGATGACCAAAGCCAGGTGTCATGAATCCTACCCTCTACCTGTACATAGCATCTGCACCCATAATTTCCCAAATATTCAGCACTCCCAAATCCACTGAGCAACAAGGAAACTTGCTGGTACCTGTCACTTTGGAAAGTCAGGTCTCAGCCATGTCTCAAACTAGACAAGAATTTTTGCAGGTTGGGGCAGCTAGGGGATTAGGTACAATAATCCACATGAATTTCACTCAAATTAGCTGAGATGCAGCAAGGTAGAGAACTAGGAGAGAGATCTGTCTCCTGCTGGCTCAGGTCATCGTGGGTGCAGCCACATGCCTGTCCTGGCACCAAAGGAGGGCAGGAACATCCACCTAGTGGCATGGGCACCTTGGGTTACAGCACACCACCCTGGAAACCCACTGTGAGCAGACAGTGCAGGGAAAGCTCAGGGTTTGAAAAGCACATAAGAAAATGGGGCTCCATTTTCATTTTCGTTTGAACCTCTCTGAAATTAACAGATTATGAATAGAGTTTAACAGCCTGTTACATATGGCAAGAGCACAACCTGGTCATCTTCAGGTAGTCTGCAAGGAAATTAGTTTCACCTCTCCATGTTAGGTGGGTTTGTTTTATTTTACAAACTACTGATTCTAATAATGTTTAAAGTTAAGATAAACTCCTTATTTTTCCATATTGCTCTTGCTTCTGTTATATCGACTTTGCTCTTTTTTCCCTCTCTCTCTTCCCTCCAGTCTGCATGTGTGTATTTGTGTAGAGGATGATCAGTTTGTAGGATGATTTATGATCCATAATTTACTGGATGCTACTGGAACTGGCTCAAAAATTAATTCTGCATATAGGGTCTGAATCAAATCAAGTGAAGGTCACCTGAAAGTTTTTTACTGACTTCAGAAAAATGCTAGATACTTTGTGCATGTAATAAGAAAACCAAAACCAAACCAAAAACAAAAAGAAGAGAAGCAAATTCTGCCTTCCAGCTTTGGCTCTGACCCATCAGTTAATCACAGCGTGTTGCAGTAGCCAAAGCACCAGCTTCATGGTGAAGATAGGACGAGCTGGAGAAAGGGTCCACGAGTGCTGAGAGGGCAGGGACTTTTCCACACGAAGTTATGAGGGCCCTGAGCTAGGGCTGATGGAGTGGCTGTGATGGATGAGTCTGGCACTGAGAGCCAAAGGGTTCCACGGGGCTTTCTCACCAAAGTGTCTCTTGTGGGCAGATTTCATCAGATGCAATTTAAAAGATATCAAGTTGTTTCCTAACTTCATTTGTCTGTATAAATAACTACTGCAGTTGACAAAGGGCTGTTCCGGGATCACAAAAAGGATGGGAACTAGAACTCAGAGCTGGAAATGGGAGGACAGACTTGAGACAGCAGTGTTTTTTTCTGGGCAAGCTGTCTGGGGCATCCTTTAAGCCTCTGCAGCATCCTGAATCCTCATCACCTCCTGCAGGGCTGGGGCAGTCAGGCTGGGCACGGAGGGTTGGCTGATGATCTTCCATTCATCACACTGATGGAGGATTTCAGTTGTACAGCCTCCTTTCGATACACAGGGGTTTGGGGTTCATTGCTACTTGTCCTATGTTACTGTGCTATTTATATCTGTTAAAACCTATACCAATCACCTTCACTTTACCAGCCTAAGTAACCTCCTCACTGAAGCACGGCCATCAAAGTTCAGGGCATTAAGTGGCTACCAAAACAGTCTCCACCGGCTCCTGCTTTCTCCTGCCTATACCAGGACAAGACTCTCACCAACACCAAGACTTGAGTTGTCTTCCTGCCCGAGACCCATGGCTGGAGAGTGGCTACCAATGATGACCTCAAGTGTCTATGTTCACTGAGCTAAAGCCTTAGGGATTGATCTGCCCAGAGCCCTGGGGAGACTCAGCCATTTCTCCTGTGCTGTACAGAGCTGGGCATCAGGACATGGCCATGGAACTACCCAGGAACCACAGGGCATCCCCAGAGCATGCTGACTGCAGTAATAGGGAGGGCATGGCTACATGCATAGGACACATCCACGGTAGTTCCAGGGATACTCACAGTTAACAGGGGAACCCAAAGGTCAGGACTAGACACAAGTAAACCCTGAAATACCGACATACCCTAAAGCTTAAGCTCATCCTGTAACACCCACATACCTGAATTACGCTCCCTTCACTCTGCGCATTGTCAATGGAAAATTACAGGAATTTCCAGGGATGCTTCAGATGTCAAATGGGCCAATTTGCCCTTCGGAAAGGTCCATCCTTCCCAGCTCACTGCAAAGGGAGTCTGGCATATCTGTGGTCCTAACGTGAACACCTCTGCTCTGCGCGTAACTAAGGTGGGCTGAATCCTGCCCAAGAGTTGTTCATGAAATGGCACAAACATGCACTGAACTCCTGGGAAGAAAATGCTCATTCCCTGATTCCTTATCTGGTACACTGCAAATGCTAAAACAGGCCATGGAATTTGGCTCAAGAACAGTGATGGATTAGGAGTGGAGATTAACTTTGTGTGCCAAACAGGGGGTCTTGATGCAGTGGCATTTTGAAACAGATGGCAAAAAGAGGGTATGAACCACAAAAAAAGATGCAGTTTGCTTTTGAAAGAAAGCCTGAGCCTTTTTTTTAATTCAGTTTTGAAGTTTCTTAGGTGTCTTTTCTTTTTTCCTAACTAATTCTTATGCGACGGACAAATGTAGGGGGTAAACGGGGGAACCACAGCACACTCCGAATAGTCTGTGAGCCCATTTATGTCCCCCACCATCCTCTATGCTTCAGCAACTATTGCAGAAGTGAGCAGATGCCTACCAGAGTAGCTCATAGCAAAGTGCTGCCTGTTGCACATATTCGATAGAAGCAGCTATTTAAATATCCTGCTCCTTTGCAGATTTTTCAAATAAGGTTTACATTCAAAGACCTGCTTTATTTGCAGCAAGTAGGCAGAAACATAAATAAGGACTTCTCATAACAGTGGCTGTTATAAAAGTACTATCAGCCAAAATCTCCACCTCACTTGTTGGATACTATCCCTTTAAATGATGATTCTGCAGTGTCACCGGGATGTTCTGCGCAATGCCCTTAGTTAAAGAGCATCTCTGCCGGCAATTGATTTTTCTGCTGATGGGGGAGAGCTCCAGTACAACCTAAGTAAGAGTACAGTAAAATCAAATGGTTTCTGGAGTGCATTGCTGCAGAAAGACAGATTCAAAAGTTCTCAGCTGTGCCCATGACCTGCGCCAAGTCACTTCATCTTCCCATGCCTCTCTTTCCACTCCAACCTTTTTGCATTTATCTCCACGGCTCGTGAGCTGGGCAGATGAGTTTCATTGTGTTTGTACAATACATACTAAACCAGAGCTGTCAGCCTCTCGCCGCTGCCAGCATTACCCGTTCTTGGGGATTTACTGCACGTTTGCATGTTCAGTGGCTCTCATGAAACCTCCTTTCCTGGGACGATGCATTGAATTAATTTTTCATTTAAAAGGAAAATACATTTTTAGGCAAGCTTGCAGAGGCAAGCAGTAGAAGTTCATACTTGAGAATGGAAATAACACGGAGGTGAGGTGGTGGTATTTTGGCTGTGCTAATCGTTATTTTTAACTCGCTGTTAGTAGCATGGCAGTAGTACAGAAAGAGCACAAATGACATACCCACAATAGTAAAATTAGTAGAGTCAAAATGCTCCTGTTGCAAAGGCACTAGACGAGCAAACATCTAATTACCATGTTATAACAGTATGGAAATCCAGTTAATTTACCAGGGGTTGCATAATGTGTCTGCATATTCTGTTTACAAAGGAAGATGCTGCCATTCAAAGGCTTTGGGCTTGTTGGTGGGGGCTTTTTACCCTGTTTGTCAGGCCAGCCCCACGCTCCGCGGCACCCTGCCACACATGATGTCGGCGGCCCGGCACTCCTCCCCTCCTCCAAACAGCGCCGCCCAGCCAAAATCTGCCTGCTCCCTATGCGCTGCACGGGGCAGCCCTCCAGGGAGTAAGAAAAAGGGACTGGCAAGGAGGAAACCTGGAATTTCTACTTTTTTTATTGTTGATTCCATGGCTGGCTTGTTATGGCATGTGATGGCCTGCTAGCCCATCTCTAAAATAGGGATAATGAGTCATTATCCTGCCAATAACAATGCGTATCTTTATTTAATTCTCCTCCTGGTGCACTGGGTGCCAGCAGGTGATGCAGATGGCCCAGGTCGGGTGACAGGGAGTGATTGCCAAGCAGCTGGGGTGAGCGCCAGGTGCCCAGGGAGGGTGCACATACCCCACACCAGCTCCCTGACAGCAGCCGAAAGCCACCTCACCCATGGGCCTTTTGGGGAGGTGCTGGGGAGGGGATCTCCACCCCAGGGAGCTGGGCACAGTGTGCTGGGGAGAGGCGGAAAGCCCAGGAGCAGGGCTCCAGTCAGCAGCCAGACGCCCCCCCTTTGTATTCACTTGTGTGAATAAAATACAAAAGGGGGTTTATCGCATTGCCCCTCCTAAGGTGGAAGGCAAAATGATTCGCCCCAAGGTCACCCCGGGAGCCTGCAGCAAAGTCCAGCCTGCAGCCAGGTTTGTGAAGGGAGAGAGAGGAGACGAGACCCTCCTGCAATCTCACCCGTCTGCATAGGACACCCTGAGACCGCACAGCAGGCAAAACCTTGTTGTTACCTTACAAATAATTTGTTAAATTCAACCTTGAGGTAAGCAAGTCAAATCGCTTATTTTGGTAGCTTTACACTCAGATCCATCCCACCTTGGTAGTTTATGAGTTTCCCAGTTTATCTGATGCTGGGGGGATGCAGAGTGCGGCTCCCCCGTGCCTGCCGCCGCTGTGCGGAGCCAAGCTCCGCCGAGGGTACCTGCGCGGTCCCGGCGCTGCCTGTATCTTGGCATCAGATCTCGCTGTGCTGGTGTGCCGCATACAAACCATTACATGCAATAACAAGTAAAGCGCTGCTTGAACCTTAGCACAAAGAAGCAAAAAACCAAAACAATAAATGCATTTTTCACAAGGGCAGAGACAGCAGTCTTTGAATAGGAATTGCTGGATCGGCTTATGACTCAGCTGGCTGCCCACAGAGCACTTCAGCACATGCTCAACACGGGACGGGAGCTGAGGCTCTGGTGGCTTTGTTGAATGCAAAGCAAAATGCACGTGGAGATGCACGGTAAAGGGTGTGGGACATGGTCGAGGGCGGTAGCACTGGTAGAGCAGGGAGGATGCCCACATACCCTCCCTCCAAGCGGCGGGGTCACCTCGTTGCAGGCAGCCCCTCAGGAGCAGCCTCACTGCAAAATGGCGGGCGAAGGACAGTCCGTGCTGCGCACGGGGCTCGGCATGGCACGGGGCGCAACGTGCAGGGCTTGCAAGATGCGTTTCACCACCCGGGTCAAGCCCTGCTTGTTGGAGTGGGAGGAGGGAACCAGCTCAGGCGCCAAAGCGTCTGTGACTCTGCTTAGATCATACTTATGTTTTTCTGCATACGGATCTACGTAAATAAAAAGAAACCATTCATCTCAGCTGGGAGGACTGGCAGCCTTTGGAGTCACCCTGTCCACTGATACCCAGCCACCTTATTTTTTGCCTGCTCTTTGATTGCTGCCCTCCCCCCCCCCCCC
>VZTL01003286.1:256-13569 GCA_013400535.1 Scopus umbretta | reverse complement strand
AAACTGAGTATTCAGGTCTGAGCCAGGAAGTGGGGTAAAACATGAAACAATAATGAAAAGAAAAATTCATCTAAGCAGCTTGTTTCTACATTAGAAAAAGATATAAACAGTTTCATCAGAGGCTTTACTAAAGATGCCATTTTACTTACATGGCATATAAAGAACTTCCTGAGTTTGCTCTGAAAGTTTTAAAAAGCGGTCTTTCCAACAGAAAGTGGAAGTCAATGACTAATTACTTTAACTTCATTTTAATGAAATAAAAACCACCAGTTTATCCACAGATAAGAAAACATTGTGATTGTTGTCTATTAGGAATGTTAGCAATTCTTTGAGGTAACCCACTACTATAGAATTAAGATGTAATAGTTGTGTTGTGCATCAGCTACCCAAATCTTCAGACCCTGATCCGTCTCACACTGAAGCTAAAAGAAGATTTCTCAGCTGACATCAGGTTTTAAATTAAGTTGCTGTGAGTTAAAAGTTTTGAACTGTACTTCTCATAATTATTTTGTATTTAATTCAAAGCTCTCTCCTTTACAGAACCATATTACCACACACAGGACATTCATGATATCTGTTCAATTCAGGGGCAATTTTTGTATTGTATTATCTGTTGACCTTGATTTTATATATATGATAATATACTGTAAACGTCCTATTTCCAGTCAGGAAGTAGATGACTGTAAGTTGTTCTATAGGTTGTAAGTAGTATATGAGCTGCAAATTGTTTTTCATGGACCTTTAAAATGGGAAGGAGGATGACATGAATAGCCCAGAAAATTTCCAAGTCACACAGGACTAGACATGGGACAGCATGTCTGAGAAGTATCACTTATGCTTGCCTATTTCTTTTATTTTTTTTCATAAACATTCACCACGACTGCTTTCAGGTAGGGTACGGGGCTATATATATGTGCATGTATATATGTCTATATGACTTGCTTTGTTCTGTACATTAGAAGGCTAACAATGATGTATTTAAAATATTCAGTACAGAAAAATGATATGGACCCTAGGAAGTATCTAATTCATCAGTGGCACTTCAGATCTTTTAATGTCAACAAAGGTAATTTAAAGCTATGGTTTCGTATATGTAGCCTTCATCTTGGACAGAAGCTTAATTTGGAACTGCTGGACTGCTGAGGGGCAACCGTAAGCTATTGACATAAATGTCTTTCTTAGCAGACATACCAAGAGGTGATTGGGAAAGAAGGCATGATGGCAACAGTACTGCTAAGCTTTTGTACGCCCAAATGAGCATACTGGTTCCTTGAATGCCTTTATAAACCAGTGAAGCTATGACTAGTCCAGAACTATTAAAAATTCTTGTGGGAACCTTACTGGCAATGATCTGCCTAAAGGATTGGGCAGAGATAACACATTCCCCACAGAGTCCAGCTAGGCTGGACTAGAAAGACCAAACTATTGGGGATTTAAAAGGAAGAGTCTCAAAGAAGAGCTAATTTGATTTTGTTAGATAAGCTGATAAAGCTGGAACTCCTCTATCAAGGTTTCTTTCAAAATACCATTTCAAAGTTCAGAACTCCTTCAATCCATAATCACAAAAGGATTCTACAGTAGATTGGTAAACAAGAGATACTATGTAAGTTTATCCTTTCATATATTATTCAAGTTGATCTGGTAGCTGGGAGAGACATAGGTAAGTTATTTAGAGTTTAGATGTCTTCAGCAGCTTTTTGAATACATGGCTTCTTTTATCTCATGATAGCTCTGAAAAATGTTTTCAAAGTCGGGACGAGATTGTTGTCGTTGAATTGTTCTTCAGGAGCAAGTTAGCAGCCTAGAAATCACCATTACATGTAGAATTTTTCAGGCATTCGTCGCCTTCTCTTTGTCCTGTGCTAGAATACCCTTACTAACAAGATGTTGCTAGGAGAGAAGGAATAAGCATATAATGCCACTTACAGTGTGGCTTTACGGCTTACAGAGTTTGGGCTATTGGTGCTGTTGGTCTGCACCTTTATAAGTGAAAATGTGATTTTTAAGTTAGAAGATAAAAGCTGGAGAGAAAAGAAGTGAATTAACAACAAAGTGCATGGAAGCTTTCAGTATTCTAAGATAATATCTGTTCACATAAACCACCAGGCTACAAAGGACCTCAGAGTTTTACAAAGCTTCTGCTCAGCTTCCAGCTGGCAAAAATAACCATATTTTCAATAGTAGGAAAGGTGGTGGTTATGCTGTTTTGCATTGCAGAGTGTTCCCTATCCCATGTTGTGTCATGTCTTGGAGTAGGTCAGTATGAAATCAAGAATGAAAGAAATGAAACTTTGAAGATATTTGGTTTTCCAGCTCAGTAACTTAATATTTCATCAAGGGCCTTCTGGGAGCTGATCTGAATGTGCTGCAGTGAAGAGAGCAGCCAGGGAGGAACTCTAATGAGTCCTCAGTATACATTCCTGACTGCCTTCAAACAATTTGGCGGCCATAATTTTTTAAAACATTCCAAGCACTCATCTCTCATTGTCTTTTGTGGTTTGGATGGAGGATTGTTGATTGTTGGACTGGTTTTGAGGTAGTCCCTTGAGTGAAATTGTGGATCCTACCTCACACATTATCATCTGCATTTGCATATAATTGAGACATAAGCTTTCTGGCAATCTGCAAAAGGAATGCTGTAGAGCTGTTGTTAAATTTTCTAAGAACAAACACAATAGGAATGCCAGCCTAGGATGTAGGTCAAGAATTTGTCCACGGAATATTCTTTATTAAATCCAGTGAAATCCTCTGGAGGTTGTTAGATATGAGTTAAAGGGAAGACCTGTTTCCAAGACTTCCTTACTATTGGGAGTAAGATAACATAAGATTTGGATCCCCTTTGCCTCTACACTTGTTTGTTTGAAACTAGAATCATTCCAGGTTTGTTCATTTTTATTTTTTTTTTAATTTTTGACCTTTTTTTTGGAAAAAAGCACCAAACCACCCCCAAACCCGGGGTGTCACTTTTGTAAATAACATCCACGCATAAGAGTGTGGGCGTATTGGGGGTGGGGGGTCAGCGAGACAGAGAGTGAGAAACCCCAGAGGCACTTTATGCTGCACATTGCTCCTGCAGCAGCTAGTAGGGTGAGAGGTGACTTTAGCAATGACTTACATTACATAATACCTCCCATCTCTCTGCAGATGTGTGAGTTTGTTTAAATGTTTTATGAGGTTTTTATTACACTGTAATATAGTCCCAACCCCTCTGCAGTTGCCAGTTTGGTCACAAAATATAATAAATTTTAAAATACCTAATGCTTCAGCTATTCAATAATTTTCTGACAGGGCCCCCGGTGCAATCATGGTACCACTGTGTCGCTGAGCTACCTTTGTTTGGGATGTGTAGAATAGCAGTTTTAATTCTCTGATCCTGTCCTACAGTACCTGTGTTTAAGCGGATTTGAATGTTCTGTACACTTGTAAAAAATTACTGTTCTCTGTCCCTATCTTTCATGTGCTGTGATACAATAGCAGGCTGTTGCTGTGACAATAAACAGTGCTTTCATACTCTTCTGGGGTTGCCATGCCTAGGTGATTTGTGGTGTAAGTAGCAGTCTCAGCTGTGGTGTTTTTCAAGGTTCTGAAACAAACGGAATTCATGGGAAGCATCTGTGCTGTATGTTGATATGCTGCTTTTCACCCATGTGATAAAGTTTACACTGGAGGCCACTGAATATTAAACACCAATTCGTGAGAGACCTGAGTACAGGCCAGTGTAGTTCTTCACTTTATATTAGAGCATTACTCCTCAGTATCCCATTCCCTGGCAGTTTTTATAAATTTTTATAAAAGGAAGTAAATTCCATTTCTGAAAGAAAAAACCCCAACCCTACCCTTAAACTATATTTATAAGCAGATGATCATTTTTAGCTAAGTATTTTGAAGGATACGAAGGGAAGAAATATATGCATAAGGAAAGTGAGTCTCTATTTCCAGTTTCCAATTTCTAGTTCCAGTGAGGCAGCTTTCTGCTAGGCTCTGAACACTGTGTGGAGGGCCAGTGGTCAGATCTTGATTGAGAAGGCCAATTTTCCATTTTGAAATCCCTCTCAAAAAGAAGCAGGCAAAGAGAGCTTGAGTATTTCAGCAGTGTTATGCGCCAAAGGAGCTTGTGTCGCTAAGTGGGAGATAGTCTGTTGGAAAACAGCAGCCTTAAATCTTGTGTGAAGTCTCTGAATTTGGGAAGATGGAAGGTGGCTGCGTTTATAGAACCGTGAGGAATATGAAAGTTCTGTACAATTTGTGTGATTACTTCTTTAGGGAGGACTGGTAGGAATAGAAACCTTTAGTTGCTGGCATTCAGACCCAAATGGAGACCCAAAATTCTAGAAAAGGAAAGATGTGTGCTTCTCCCTAGTTACTTTTCAATGGACTTTCCAGCAGATAAATGGCTGTCTTCAATACTAAACTAGATTTTATACATTTGCCCGTTAAGACAGCTTCTATTAAAAATACATCGACAAGATGCAATTAAAAATCCCATACTGAAACACATGTAAACTATATCTGTGAAGTGCCCAATTGTCAAAGGCATCCATCAAGTAAAACAAATGGTCTTGCTTTGGCCTACAGCTTTCTGAATGGTCTTTGCGATAGTAGGCCACTCACAGAATGGATTTGGGTCTCAATATATCTAATCTATATCTTCTATATAAATATCTATCTGTTTTTTGTTGAGAAACATAAAGGTTGTTTCCCTAACAGCTCTGACAATTTTTAAACTTATTTGTAAATTCCTCAGGTCAACTCAGCAATAACGCTATCTTACATTTCAATCAGCAGCCACAAAAGGTAGTTTTTTACTAATAGGGATTACTACAGGGATTAATAGACTTTGCTGATTTCACACAATTAGCCAGTGACTCAGTAGGGATAAGAACCTAAATCCCTAGACCACGCTGTACCTTCTGGTCTGTAAAAAATTACAAAATAAAGAGCTACCGTTCGTTATGGTGTGCTATTTCGTATGTCAGGTATCTCACATTCAGCGGAGTAATGTCAGATCAGTAGCAGGATGGGATGTTCCGAAGAACTGCAAGAGTTAATGTGAAATAATGCAGTGGTTTTTTTTTCCTCTGGATCAATAATTGCATGCCTGTGCCCCCTCATGGTATTAGTAAGATATGAAAGCATTGCCCACGCATTTCAAACATTTTATAAATAATGTGCATATGTATCTGTGCCAACTAAAGGTATCTTTTGAATAAATTATCCTTTTGATAACTTAGGTATGTTATATTTCCATTTTTATTCTCCTCCTCTGTGAGGTGTCTTTTGTGTGTGTAAAAAGTCATTTTCCATTGGTTTGTAGCTAGCTGTGTGGGTTGAATACCTGCATATTTGTACAGTGCTCTACTTTGGGGGTAAAAGATGGCATATACTTACACTTTTTTAATGTTAGCGGATAAAACACAGTTATCCTTACGTGGAAAGGAGTCAGTGAGATGTTCAGTTCAATGGAGAGTGTAACATAATATGAAACACTTTGGTAATTTGCTGTTTTTTCCCCCCTCTGGAAATGAAATATTAGAAATATCAATCTAAGCTGAGAAGAAAGAATTTTAATTTAATTTTAGCCAGATGGAAACAGTTTATAAGCAAGGGTGAGGTGGGAGAGATTTTTCTCTAATTATGACTTTTGTGACTTTGGGTGAAGAGCAAGTGTGCTACCTACAGGGAAAACAGCAAAAGCCTACATACATATCTCACTTCCAAGGTGTTGGGACTGAAGGTACTGAAAGAAGGTTGTGAAGGTACAGGCAGTACCTCGTGGTGGATGCTGGTTTGTGAAACAGATGTGAAGGGAGTGAGATATCCCTGTCCTTAGCTGGTATATAGTTCAGTGGGAGTTAACTCCAATTGTCATAAGGGTTGGGAGAAAGCAAGGGCAGAGATTTTTGGCTGATGCTTTATTTTCTTCTGTGTGGCTTTGTGAAGAAAGGAGCCTAATTTTGTTAGAAGCTTTCCTCAATTCAGAAGGAGCCAGCCATCTCCTATGTTGCTTTCCACCATCTGAATAGGAATTGGGCAGAGGGCCCAGGAGCCACATTCTCTACCCTAACCCAGTGATGCCTGAAGAAGCCAAGAGTCCTCTTCCAAGCAGTTGCAGTGGGAAAGGGCCAGTAGCTACTTAAGAGTACCCCTTACTCACATCCGAGATACTTTGGGGGCTAGAAGGGAAGTAGTAGAAGGCAGCTGGCAGAGCTGCCAAGTGTCACGCTTTTGGCAGCTTTGTCACACATTCCTTTAGTTTAGGATTTGGCTCTGCTGTAGGAAGACTTGCAGGTTTCTGCTTGAAGTTTGCCTTATTTGCCACTTGGGGCCACTGTGGCACTCTTGAGCAGGAAACGTGGAACGTCTCCTCCCTGTTGGATCCCAGGCAGGAAGGAGCTCTTGGGAGGTAGAAGTTGCAGCAGTGTATAGGCAGGACCATTTCCTACTGCCCTCATTGCCTTTGCTTCTCTCCAGGGGACTGAAACAACCTTGAGCATCCCGGGAACTTCCTATCACTGCTCAACTGAGCAGGTTCCCTGGCAGCCCTGGACTAGCGCTGATGGATCCCCGTCCCAGTTGCCCATCCAGCTGGGACCAGCTATTCTAGGTGCAGGGTTGTGTAGTTCTTTTCTTTGCCCTTACCCCTCTTCAGGGTAGGGTGTGCTGACAACAGGATTAGGTATTTTGTCATCAAAAATTACGCAGGGGGGCAAGCTGAACGCAAGATCATACAGAACAGAATTATTAAAGAGTGAGAAAAAGCCAGGACAGTGGGACAAGTTGAAAAAGTCATATAGTCACTGTTGAAGATACATGCGTGTCACGAGGTAGTGAAGTTCTCTGATGGTGACAAAAGCACTGGCGTTTTTAATTTAAAATATGATCGGAACAGTGTGTTAACTCTTACTGTGTTAGGCAAATGCTTTACCATTAAATTCAATACAGTTAAACTATTGTTTTTGCTATAGCAGCACCAGAAAGAAAATACCACTTTATTTCTGCTGTACTACACCACTCCTTCAATCTGTAGTTAGGACCATGATTTTCTTGTTCACTTGCATTTGAAATTTTGTGGAGTACAGGCTAAATAATATTCCTTTTTCTAGTTGGATCAATGCTCATAAGGTGGTTTTTTAAAATTTTCATATTATTAGAGTAGCACTAAATGGGAATGCTGGGGTTTTTTTGTACAGTTCTCTATATACATTCTCTATATGTTTCATTCGAGAGGCTTCGCGTTGACTCTCACTATTTTCAGCTTCCTTCAGAGAGAACAGGCAGCGGAGATCACTTCTTTGAAGGGGTTGGAGGAAAAGATAAACTTGCCATTCTCTCTCATTTTAATGATAGCGAGTGACCTGCTTAGCCTGGAGCAGCGAGTCCCTGGGGCCCAGACATCCACTGGAAGCAAAACTGACCACAGTGACCCACCGCAGCTCTGCTTCTCGGTTGCGGGGGTGTGGATCGGTATTGGTTTTCAATTTAGACAAGATGTTGTGTGAGTCACCCTGCCCCCTGCCCTCCCACCAGTGCTATGAATAATAAACTCAGTGAGAAGTTGCAAGCCAACTGATGTGCTGCCAGGGCACGGCTCCTTCTCCCTGTGGTCCTTTCCCTCTCTGCACTTTGCTGGACCTGCAGGGCCTGTTGTGGGTGGAGGTGAAACACATCTGGAAGGGGCTGATTCAAATGGCACTCGTAAGTGAAGAAGGAGGTTCTAAATCTGACCCACCCTAGGGAAAAGGGGCTGAGGTCGTAGGAGGGCAGAATGCAGAGTATTATTGTGATGAAAAAGTGAAAAAAAATTACATCAAATGTTTGTTTAAGGATCAGGAGTCCCAGCCCAGCCCCTTCGGTTTGCCAAATATTACATGAAGCTACATAAAAACCAACTCTAGCCTCTTACAGCTCTCCCATAAGGTCACATTAAGCTTTGGCAGGGAGGATGGTCCTACTTGGTGGTTTTCTGATTTGTGGTTTGAATTTGGCCAACCTTACTTATTTAAATTTATTTTATTTTGTAAACGCTCAATGATAGAGTAAAACTCTAGAGTAAACTTGTTCTGGCCAACATTTATTGTGGAAACATTCTGTATTATCAAGAGATCTTTGCAGAACAGCTAACAAATTAAAACAAAGCTTTTCAAGCACATATTGAAGTTCTTTTTGTAAATGAAGGAAATGTACTGATGGCTTCAAGCCATCACTTTTGGTTGTTATCCACTTCTAGCCCTCTGGGCTCTTATAAAACTGGTATCTTTTCACTCTCCCCATGAGGACAGCAGTCCCTTTGGCTGTGGTGCAACCAGGGGAATGAACCAAAATTTGTTCTCCTCCTTTTAACTTTGTTAACTTTTTAACAAGTTTGTCTTCCCTTCTTTTATGAATACCTTCACATTGTGAGGCTGTTTGGTCACATGGAGGCTCAGTTTGACTGTTGCCATTGAACTATGAAGATTCCAAGTAGGGATTTTCCTAATCTGAAAAAATATTCAGTATGCTATATGTAAGCTATATTTTGCCCACTGAAAATAGAATTTAAAATATGTGGAGAATGACCTACTCTTTTCTTATGTCTTCTGAATGAAAAATTTGGGTTCTCCACCAGTAATGTTTTCTTTATACAAAATACCTTAACAAGAAATGAATAAAAAAAAAAAAAAATCAGTTGCATTTTCCTTAACAGGATATTTTTAATTTGTTAAAAATAATGGAAGTGCTTTAATTTGCCATCTTGTGACATACCTTCTCATCTTCATAACTTTTTCTAGTGCAGTTGCCAAGCTGTATCATTGAAGTATAAGCCCACCACAGATAAAAATCTGTACTGCGTGGAACCCAAATAGCTAGAGCTGCGAAGCACTTGAAGTAGCCTTGCTTGTGAACCTACTGCCTTTTAACCTTTATAATTTGGGAATGTTGAAAATTGTATTTAGATTAAAAACATGCAAAGAAACCATTTGAAACATTTGTAATATTTTTTCAGAGCTTCAGGATTTGTGAACTTTCTCAATCTAAGGGGTAAAACCGGCACACTGCTTTTCTCTCTGAAAATAAATTTTGCAACAGTTTTAAAGATACATGATAGTAGTGCATAAGGAGCAATATTCTAATTATGATTTTATGTGTAAGTTACATGTCAGAAATGTGTCTTAAATTGTCTTAAGAAATACAACTATAATTTTGACTCAGCAATTACAATGATGTCGTGCCAAAATTAATTATTTTATTCTGTGCACGTATCTTGTGTAGACCAGCTTTTCCATCATTTTGAATATGAATTTAGGCTCTGTGTGTAGCAGACTGACAGCCCTGTAATCTGGTGATTGTACAGAACAGGTTTAATACACGTAGCAGCGTTTGTACAATGTTCCCCATATTTGGCACTTAGCAAGGTTAATCACTCTGCTTTTTGGCAGGATCATTAACCAAATACCATGCTCACTGATACTTCAGCAGAATTGTTTCTCATCCTGGAGTTAGCTTGTTGAAACAAGTTTAAATGATCTTAAACTGTAGTGCCGTCAGCAGTGTAAGTTTAAAATATATTATAAAAGTCATTTGAAGAAATATAATCTCTGGGGGGTTTTTATGCCCATGCAGTCTTTGAACTCTTGGCTGGCTTTTTCACAAATGCTGGCAACTATAGCAATAATTCTATTGGTATGGTTGATTATCTGCTGGTTACTGTTAAAACACCAATCCGTTCTATGGAAGTCACTGTCACACCAGCTAGTGATGGCCCGGCTGGAAGTGAAGAGTGACATGAAGATGAAAAATTCCTGTATCCTCTGAAACTCTCAAAACATTCTGTTCAGCTTAACACTTCTTTTCCTCTTGATAGCAAAAGCACCATTGAATACCAAAACCATATTGTCATAGCTGTCACTGACTCTATAATACAGAGTTGGAGACACTTTATCACAAGGAGAGATGTCAATAGCATTAGTATTGTTGTTGAGAAGGATGTTGAATTACTAAAAATTGCAAAGCTGAAGATTGTTGTAGGGAGAGTTTTCCAGGTCTATTTGTATGCTGTACAAATTGGCTGCCATATGACAACATTATTTCCATTTGTTTTTCAAGTGTCTAGATAAATTTGACTATGAAAAGACCTGTACAAAATGTCAGTAATCTGTTGGATGGAAAGCATCTGTCTTGTTCATTAACAGTAATCTTCTATTATAGTTTATGATTTTACATTTATGAATTTACTATAGAGTTTCAAAAGTGACAGAAGAGGTAGTGTATGATGTTCCTTATTGCAGGCTCAGCCTGTGAATGCATCAGTTCCTCCAGTTTGTGATTAGCTATACTTACTAGCTTGCCAGAGGTTCGGATTAAATGCTGAACCACTATTATGCTAAAGCTGAGAAGAGGTCATTACTTCCAGTTGTATGAATGAGTAAAACCGAGGAATCTAAACAGAGGTTGTTTGGGTCAGTACTGGGTCAGTACTGGTGACTGCTCCCAAAAACTGTTACAAAATAAGTGTCTTGTCAGCCTGCTTATATTTGGTGTGGTTTTGGCATAGAAAGCTGTATCCTCAGCTCCCTCAAAAATTTAAATAGCAATCAACTGGGGAATTGCGCAACTTTTCCTCACAAGTCGCACTACCCCATTTGCATTATTACGCTGTATTTTGATGTCTCAGCAAGCTTCTGTGACAATAGCATTTCTACTCATCTTGGCTTTTATTGTGCACTGGCCAGATGTAGGCACTCTTGCTTTATTTAGTACAGACTGGCTGATCTCACAGGGAGCCAGCACAGTATAATGGCAGTATCCTGAATTTAGATTTGTTATCACTCTTCATCTATGGAGAGGTGCTACGTCTTTGCCCGGTCCCTTAAAGTTCTCTGTGTTACAGTTGCTTACTGGTGTATAGGTATATAAGAAATGTATTATAGGGGTAAATCTGACAAATAGTAGGTTGCAGGGGCTCCCTTTTCTTGTTTGACTCCAGATGGGCTAACAATAATCAAGTTATATTGATATAAGCATGTAGTCTGTATGTTTAAGTTCATGATGCTGAATACAGTATAAATAATACACTGAAAGAAGCGAACAGAAGAAAGAAGTCTCCCTAAACGATAATTAATGTAAATAATACAAAAGAATAGCAATTGGTAAAACTGGCTGAATAATGTTGAATTTGGGAATAAAGGACTTGAAAAGTTCACAAAAAAAACAATTAAAATGCCACTTATTCAAGCAAATGCAAAATATTGCATTGGTGTTAAGATAAGCACAGAAGTATTCAACCCATTGCATGGATACGTTGCTGTGATGATATACATCCATAATTTGAGAATTATTGTAATAGGTGCTGGTTTGTTTACCCTGGAACACTTTTTCATGCTTTTCAACCTCAGGTACATGTATATTACAGTTCAGATCGTGAGTATGCTTTTGAAACAAACCTCAGAGTGGTCTCCAGTTGCTGCATTTTTTGGTTTGTATCACAGTGAAGTCCCAGAGGACAAAAGCTGGATTCGTTTCAAGCGAAACTTGTGCTCCAGGAGTGCACCTGATACACTCCAGACTACTGGTGTTCCATCCACAACCCCAGACTGGAGCAATTCTGAAACAGAAACCCTCAAAAAGCATATATATGCAGGGATTTCAGGTCCTCGATGCTGTCAGTATAGTAACTGCTACTTCAATAGATACTTCAATGTTAGTTACTTCAGTAGGCCCACTTCTATTGTACCACACTGCTTGCTAATGCAGATGTAGTTGTAGTATCCCTTACCTTTTCCTCATGGTGTATCTAGTTTATTCAGGGTATGCTCAGTAAGGCAGATAAGCTGACAAATGCCCTTTCCTGTGTAATAATATTTATTCTATGTCTGCTATCCTTCTCAGGCAATGATGAGATACCTGCACGATGCTGAGAAACAGCTTGAAATTCTACTGAGAAACAGTCTGCTCTTACATGAGTTATGTATGGTAGTATTTGCTTTTTCTTTGAATGTCGGAGCTACCACTTTTCCCTTTTAAGACTCCCCTGTGGTGACAGTAAGCATTGCCAGTCACATGGCTAAGATTCAGAGCTGGGAGAACTGCCATAGTAAACTGAATTTGAACTCTGGTCTTCCCATGCCTCCACTGGGATCTATAACTGTCTAAAAGGCAGGTCTGGCCAGAAAATTTTTGTGTTGCAAAATTACTTTTGATGTGCAGCTGGCTATGTAAAATGCTTCTTATTTGTTTGTCCAAATTCCAAAGCTGCTTTAAACCACACAGTCTAATCAATAATGCAAATTATTTTAAAAAGTAAAAATGTTTATCTTTTTTATTAGTTGATTTAATGATAATTGAACCCAAGCATTTTTGATCACTGGATGCAACCGAAGCTCTCTATTTTGTTATAGACTGGCTAGCAGGCAGGTGAATCACTGTAAAGCTATGTTGGGGCAATGACAAGCCTCAGATAAGTCACGCTTGTCAGGGTTTTGTATGTAATCCTAAAAAATGCATATAATTTCTGTATTATTACATGTTAATTTAGTTGTAAAAATGTTACTCTTTAAAGCACAATATTTTTTTGCACAACATCTCTTAGATCTGCTGGTGCAAAACAGTGGAGCTTCATTGCATTCAAGCATTTGTCAATTTAAACTGAAGACCCTGTCCAAGCTCCTTGTTTTCACTAACTTTGTTTTAGAAAGCTGGTAACACAGCAAGTGAAAGCAAAAGTGTGTAGGAAAATTTAAATCAATGACATATGTACTCATTTTGATAGTATGTTGGTTGGCCTAATTTTATAATGTATATTCTTGGAGGAAATGTGAATAAAATCTGTTGTTAAAACATGAATTTTTTTTTGGGGGGGATGCATTTTAGTATTCAATTATAAATTGGTTAGTATACTGTCATTTAAAAGTTGAGAAAAGGTTGCCAGTAGAGTCTCACAGCTCAAAGAGCTGTAAGAATTGCAGTGAGTGGCACCATTCTTCTACCGGATATGAAAAAAAAGCTACTTGTCAGCCTGTTTACTTTCGAATGTATAGTAAAGACCAACAGAATGTGAAATGCAGCCAGAGCGTATATGAAATGTATTTTTCTATGCATGGAGACAACCATTTGTACATAGTACATTTTTCACTATTTCCACAATTTAACAAATGTGTTATTTTTTAAAAACACTAACTGATTTAAAATTGATTTGGCAGAAGGATAGAGGTTGTGGAAATCCTTGTGGAAATTGGTAACTGGATGGAGACCTCCATTAGTGCTTCCATTGAAGGAAGAGCATTTGTTTGAGCTCAACAGTCATTTTTCTTATTTGTTCCAGCGGTTGATCAGTCAGC
>VZTL01003279.1:0-25095 GCA_013400535.1 Scopus umbretta | reverse complement strand
ATCCTTTCTGAATTCAATTGTCCTTTAATTCCAGATAGTCTCAGCTGGCAGACAATGTTACTACCACCTTTATATTAAATGGCTATAAAACCCCTGGGAAAAAGCTTCTTGGCAATGAAATGCTGGCATTATTGATACACAGTGGTTTATCATTGTATACACCCTTGAGTGAAAGATCAAGTAACAAAAAGCAGTGCTTTTTGAGGACAGCTTGCAGTTTAAACGCTTAGGACAATGTTCTTGAGGAAGCTTCCAAGTCTATCACACAGGATTTTTCTATCTAGCAAGGCTTCTTCACATATTCTCTCTTAAGCAAAACCTTAATTTAGTTTAATTAGCACAATAATTACCCTCCACCATTCATTTCAGAAGGAGTTAATGTAGAATCAGATGTAGCAATTTTGATTGTAACATAGCAATTAAGCAACGTAATAACGTTGTAGCTGTGACATCTTCTACCAAAAGTGACTCCTTTTGTACAGCTGAAGATAAGATGAACCTCAGTTGGTCTATTCAGACCCAAACTTCAAATAACATGAAGTTTGGAAACCTAACTTGAGCATAGCAGTAGATGCAACTTTTGTTTCAGGCTAACCCGCAAAAAGCAGAATCTCAAAAGTGAATGGTAGCAGTGTCCATCAGTTCAGCTGCCTGTACCTTTCAGCAGAAAGGAAGATAGTAGTTCTCCAGATGAAGGATTTTGTACAGTTTGTAACAACGAAGCATATTTGTACTACAAGACCTCATGCAGATTGTTGCTGTTCTTCAGATAGCAACCATGCATTTCATACGCCAAACACTTTCAAAATCTATACAAAGACAGACATTGGGGTACATAAAGTGTGAATCCTTCAGAGCAGTGCATTTCAAGAGGCAGCCTTACTGCAGTAAATCTCAAATGAGTTTCATTGCAAAACTCTGCAGTCATCAGGCTGGAAATGTTCCAGATGCTTAATCAGACGCAGCAGAGTGAGAACTGAGAGAGAGAGAGAGAAGAAAAATCTCCATGATAAGCAGCACCAGGAAGGATGTGGTCACTGAGGGAGAGAAACAGGAAAAGGGGAGGAGGAGAGGAAAGGGAGAAAAAATATCTCAACGCTGTTGATGAGCAGAAACACAAACACAAACACCAGACAGAGCGAGCCATAAAGCAAGGCCAGCATCAGTTCCCCAAAGTTATTCTTCAGTCCTCATACCCTTCCTCCCTAAATCAAAAGATGTTCAATGGAACAGCCAACTGTGCACATCTCACACAAAAATCAGGCTAAGCTGGGCATTCTCATACAATCCAGAGGTCCTACCCACCAGTTACACCTTCGTGTAGTTACCAAAACATATTTCTTCAGGGAGAGGGAGGGAGGAAGGAAATCTTGTCAGGGTCAGCACAAAATGAAGGAAAAAGACTGCTAGAGAAGAAAACAAGCGTGAAATAGGTGGTGGGGAGGATTGGTTTCGTTTGTGTTTTTTTTTCAGGCTGAGCTGTGAGACTGAAACATCTGCATTAATGAAGCTATGCTTCAGGCTGCGGTCTTATTTCAAAAAAATAGGAATTTTTAAGAAACAGTGGCAAAATACAAGGTGAATTAAGAATGCCCTTCAGTTTGACTTCTGATAAATCCCTTTAATGAACAATGATGCATGCCAACATTAAGTCAAACATAACGAAATGCTGAGAGTTGAGTCAAAAGAAAGTGGAAAAAATAGAGTAATGACTAATGGCCAGGTAAAAAAAGGGCGGAAAAAACTGTGAAACTGTGTTCCCTTAAGTCATAAAGAATAATATGTACAAATATCTAATTATTTCATTACCACAGTAAGTGCTGTGCTATACAATTGCACATACAGGTGTTCTGCATTCATTAAAAATATGACAAATCCTACTCTGATTAATACAAGACAATAAAGCTCACAGGTAATAGGAGAAAGGGTAAAATGCAGATCACAAATATGGACAAAGCAATATAGCAAGACATAAAAAAAACCCCTTGCAGACAGCTTTCCCAAAAGCTGTCAAATGCTTCAGGTCTCAGCCCAGTTTAACCCTAAAAAAGTAATTGATTATTTAAAAAAATAAATGTTAGAATAACAGAAAGGACAGACCCCAAATTAAGACCTGTTTTTATTAAATAAGAAATAAATTATAAGAGCAGAAAAGATATTTATCAGCAGGAATTAGAATAACTGTTGAACAAAATATCTCCGGGGTATTCTTGACTTTGTGTCAGCCCATCCACCTGCCAATTAGCACCAAGACATTATTGTGATTGCACTAGGATAACAGGATGAATAATTCATAATATCTTACCCAGAGATCTGGCACATTAGTGGTTCTTAATCAGTTCCTAATGCCAGGATTCAGCATAACTTTTATGGCAGAATTAATAACATACATACACATATAATATATTGAGTAAAAATTTTATGCAGTTTTTTTAAAAGCAGCTAACACTGGGCTACTAAGCTCACCTAAAGCTGGGCTTTACTAAGCTAAAATTAATAGTTAATTCTGTCCACTCTTAGACCATTCAACAGTGTCATATCGTAGCACTAATATTGTGTCAGGTCCCTTAACTGATGAGTTTTTCATTCCCAGTAAAATGTCAATGGACAGTTTACTGTAAACTCCAAAATTCTTAACTGTCTTCTGAGGACAGCACAGTGCAATAAAAGCTTATAGGACAAATCAGTTAATGAAAACAGTATCTAACTAAATTCTAACTTTACTTACAGTCCCTTACAGTTTATCTACAAAGATAATTTTATCAGAATGGCTGCTTTAGAATAATTATTTATTCTAATTACAAGGTTGACTATGATACTTTATTCCATAATAAATACCCTGGTAAATGCATCACAAATTTCCAAGCTCAGAAACATTCTTTTAGTATGGGCTGACTGCATTCACCGTCAGAGCTGGTGAACTGGATATCAGTGATACAATTAGTCCAGGAAAAGATTGAAGTCTTAAGGTATCATTTCAAAACTCAAAGAAAAGAGGAACAATAAAGAAATTCCACTGCATTTCTGCCTCTGAGATTTAACTATTTATATTAAATGTAGCTTATTAAAAATTAAATTCATTTCATAGTCCATCTTACTTCCTTTTTTTTTCTTTGCATCTCCCTTTGGATGAGAAGAACTTGACTACTTAGTTTCTGTCATTTTTATAGCTCACTTCTAAAGTCCTTTACCTTGTCCTATTTTGCATAATAATGCAATATGGGGGGGGAGGGAAGAAGCTTTTACAAATTAAGATAAGTTTAAAATAATTATTTCTTAATTTAGTTTTGTGGAATCTTCAGTTATTTCCTAAATAATTGAACACTGAAATGAATGAAGGTCCGGACAGGACAAGCAAGCCACCTAACATGATTGGAAGGATGAGAAAATATTTAATAGAAAGAACTACTCCCACTATTGGGATTTTAACTTTCCTCTTCAGTGAAATGTTGTTCAGCTGTCAAAGGAGAACAAACAGAACCTTCCAGATGAAATTTAGATGAGCGGTTTGTGGAGCTTGCACCTTTTTGTCTTAGCAATATCAAACATTAAGTCTAAATACAGCTTATACTGTAACAGGTAGCAAAAATAAAATTCTATCAAGAAATCTTATAATTTGCTGGTAAAGTGAAACATTTTGCCACATAATATTTTTCAAATCAGCCTTATCATTAATTACTAGAAAGTTGTGAATTACCTAAAAAGGTGTGAGCTTTTATAGATTGCCTTCCATCCCAGTGGCTCATAACAAGTTGCAACATGAGGTATTTCCAAAGTTAGAGTACCATTTATTTTTTATTATTAAAGAATTTTAAACATCTGTAACTAATGATGTTCATTGCAATGTTGCATACTTTGCAGTGTACAAAAATGAATATTATTAACACAGAAAAAGAGTGCAGGGCCAATCTCAAAGCAAGGAAGTCTCAGCTGTGAAAAACAGAATGCATCAGCAGTAGTACCAAAGCATTCTCATCTATTAACAATGTTGGACTCTGGTGATACTGATGACAGCAAATGTCTCAACTGCCCAATCCTTCCATACCATTTTACAGCCCAGAAAGGCTTAATAGGACTTGTTTCAGAAGCAAATAGCAGTCCTTAAAAAGCTTGAGGTGGCACAAGTGAACAAGAAGAGATGTTCCTGCCCTTTAAGGACATGCTGGAATCTCAACAGAAACGCACTGGCCCAGCATAGTGGCCAGCCAACAAACACTTGGTGAGAGCAGTGCCATTTCCTGCCAAAGGCAGGCTTAGGCCTTCTGCTGCCTTCTCTGGATTTGGGATGCAGGGACAGGAATGGAGATGATTGCTCCGGTGGGACTCCAGTTGCTGTGGAGACAGGAAGCTGTTACAGATGGTCCCCAGCTGTGCTCGATTGTCCTGGCATGGGGCACACACCTCTGCAACACGGACCAAAAATTCTTTTTTTTTATTTCTTGGTGATGTTTTAAAGTCCTAACACCCCTAATTCTCAGACTCTTCTGGGCAGGTATCTCCTTGAAGTAACAAGGATTGTACTTCAATAAAAAATAACCACCTTCAAATTTGGGTTTTTTTAATGTGATTTAAAACAAAGTAAACATGGGACAAACACAAGTTGCTCATTGCAGAGAGAGAGCATTCTCCATTTTACTCAGGAGAGAAACCAGTTACTCAATTACTATGTTACTACACACATCTCACTAGTCTGTGCCCTCTGCAAGGGGGTCAGATGTTCTTTTGTGATGCTGAGGACAGAGCAACAGTCAGAAAGCCTGTTAGCAAAATGCTTTTCTTGCCAACCCCCTACAATTCCTGCTTCCTTCCAATGTGTGCATTACGTGCTTGGGGAAAAAAAAAAAAAAAATCAATGTTTTACTGTGATCCCTCCTCTTTCAGTAGCCTCTGCTTGAGAAAACTCTGAATAAAGGTCATTCCTCAGATGTTCAAACAAGGATGCAGTTCTCCAAATGCCACAGATTTTATATGTAATTACTGCAAACATAACTGGGTTTCCAGCACAATGTCACTGGAAGTCATGTGGGCAGTGTGTTTCGATTTGTTTCTACCCTTAGACATACTGTTAAACCAGGTAGTTTTTCAGAGATGGAAGAGTTCAGCTACTAATAGATTAAATCCTAAAGTGGAATCAATCACATTATCAAATTAAGTGAAAATACCTCATACTAATTTAAGTACATAATTCTACATAAGTGATTTCTTAATTATTACCTCCATGAAAATGTATTCACTGCTGGAATACTCACAGTGCTCTGCCCTAATGCACGCTGGGGCTTACAGGCAAGTACCTAACCAAATTAAAATAATTCATCTGGCTATAAAGTTTGAGTTAGGACAGACAAAATTGATTTGTGATCATTATTTAGAATAATTTAGACTAAAATCTAAGACAGCATGTAACAATGAAGACTTAGAAAAAAGAAATATGTATACCTGAATTATATATACAATATATAATATGTGAATAGAAAATAAATATATAACTATATGGTAGGTCACAATTGGCATATAGGAAAGAGTTCTAACTTATTTAACCTTATGATTAACAACAAAATAGAAAAAGTACTTGTAACTGTAATGCATGGAAAGTTACACGGCTTGCTCACAAAGCTATACTCAGTCTTCACTGCCCGCAGTTTACAATTGCAGAAAAACAAATTCTAGTGATAAAAAAGCATCCTGCTGACAATAGGCAAAGAGTACTGATATTCACACTTACCCTTAATTTTTAAAGAGGAAGGTATTACTTTGTTATTCACATATTCTCAATCCCCAACATCTTTACCTTACAAGAACAGTGAAAAATCAGCATTTTTTTCCTGCAATTTTGTTCCTAAAAATTCTACCTGTTTCCCCCAAATAATCTTTAGTTCCTCTCATTCCACATCTCCCTTTTTCTCAGCTGACCCATATAGCTACCATCCTATAAATTCTTCACTCAAAGTTAGCTGCAATAGAAGAAAAAAATCTGATGGCATATAACCCAAGTGGGGAGTAATTGGGGAAAAGAACCAGGACACATCACTAAAAAATTAGATATAAACAGCCCATTTTCATTTCCCCAGGCTATAAACTTTTGGGGGCAATATAAATATATACTGCTTTACAGTATATTTATAGTTTAAAAATGTGCCCACCCTAACTGTACCTTAATCCCAGCAAAGCACTGATATTAAATGTTTTCTCACTTGATTGTACTTATGGCAGAGAGACATACTGTACTAGATTGTTTCCTCCAACTTGAAAAATGTGTTATAATAACTGTGATGTATGTTAATCGTATTGCTTTCAGTATGCAGCTTTCATATTTCTAGGAAATATTTAAGCATCTAATTAAACTACTCTAAAAATAAATCATAAATATTCATGAAAATTTAAAGCTGACAATTTATTCTGCATAATTGCCTGATGGAATTAATTTATACTATGCTACCTTGAAATCAATCTGTATGAAATCTATTTGTACAAATCATTCAATAAATATCCCGGTGTACAAAATCTTCTTTGTAGTTTTCCATAGCAGCCAAACAGTATTTTATTTTCATTTTGTAAGTATGCAGTGAGTACAATTAGCTGATCAGGTTTTACTATTAGCTCATCATGTATCAGGCCTCATGCACAGGACTTAAAACTTGCAGATATTTCACAGAAGTCATATGGCAGATGAACTGCCTATTGCCAATTTCAAACAGAGAAAGAGCAAGTCATTAAAACTGATAGAATTCACTGAATAAATTTTTTAAAAAAAGACAAACATAAAACAACAAAAAAACCCCACAAAACCCAAACAAATCGGAGCTGTTTAGTGAAAGTTCTGAATACATAGCAAGTACCTATTTGTATGGTGATTTTTACCCTTGTTCACATGTGTCTAGAGTCAAATTTTATTTTTATGTAGTAGGAATATATGAGCTTAACTTCAGTTAATATAACAGCAGAAGGAAGTGCAAGAAAAACAACTGATAAGGTGGCTGCATAATGAAGAGGAAACACACTGAGTTTATATACATAATGTTTTGGAATATATTTATCTCTGGATGGTACTTCTACCTAAACCATCACCATTTTTTCATTGAAATAGCACACAACACCAAACTCACTAGGTATCCAAAGAGACCAGCACACTATGTATAAGTAGGAGATAAAGCAGTTGTTGCACTGAAAAATACACAGTTTAAACAGATGAAAAAGAGATTAAAAAGTCAGTATAGATATAATCAAAATGTAGAATGTACTACTTACTGAATGGTACTGATTTTTCAAATAGTATTTAACTTAAACCTGGAGTACAAATAATCTGTATGTTGGGAGTGGAGCTCCTGTGTGGATTTCATATTGTTCAATAGAAGAAAGTGCATACTGCAGCTTTTCCCATAATTGAGCACTAATAGGACATCTTTGCTCTACTCAGCCACTTTGTACATGAAATTTGATGGAACTTAATCCCTTTGAGTCCTTTATTTGTCTATAAAATTTGGTTCAAATAGACCAGTGGTTTCCAATGTAAAGAATATTAAACTGTAACAGCAGCACTGCATAAGCTTTTGGGTTTTAGGGGCTCAGTATATCTATTTGATGTTTTTAATCAACAATCAACAGGAAAAAAAACTTTCTATGTACTGAGAAGTGGAATCTGATAGGACACCTTCCTTCAACAAATTTCTTCATGATCTCCACAGCGGCAAAATATATGCAGATTAACAGAACTTTATTTCAAAATATTAGAAAAATACTGCAGCAATTGGGTGACACTAATGATTGGCAATCCCTTTCAATAGCCACAGAGAGCAAATATTTAACAAATTGCCTTCTTCATGGCCTTATTATACTAGGCTGGAACAACAAATATATCTAGGTGCTTTGAGTTTATAACTCAAGAACTGAAATCAGTTCCAATTTTACTCCAAATGATGGTGCAATGGCAAGAGAAGACAACACAGCTTATATTGCATTGCATTTCTGCATAAATTGATTCTGACTTCATTTATATGAGTGACTTCTCACTAATTCCACCAAATTCCATCAACGTCATAGAATCATAGAATAGAATCATAGAATCATGAAGGTTGGAAAAGACCTCTGAGATCATCTAGTCCAACCATTAACCCAACAACACCATGACTAAACCATGTCTCGAAGTGCCACATCTACATGTTTTTTTAACATCTTTTTGGAACCGATTTCCATAAATGTAAGGACCATTCAAGGTCTCAAGGAACTATATGATACATACATATACTTTATTTACTACTTTTACTTACTTTACTTATTATTTAATAGTTGTGTATAAGTAACAGAATGTTAGAATATTGAATTTGTAAACCTTCATTGACAATCCTTTAAGTTTTCAAAGACAAGTTTTCAAATTTATTTCCAAAACACTTCTAACACTAGTTATATCTGAAGAGCTAACTCAAAACAATATTAAGGAAAATTACTTTATGCAAACATAAACCACAGTTAGAATAATAGGTCTTTATTAGAACTACTTTAATTTGTGATGTCTTGACTCCCAGTCTTTGACTTCCAGTTGCAATGTTTGTTTTTCAAGAAAGTATTTTCAAAATATCATCTCTTTCAAATAGAAAAGTCAGTTGTTATATGGCGTGAGAGATTACATTGTTTGCAACTCCCTCTCTTTAAGATATCAATTCCATTTTTCAACATTAAATATGTATCTTTCAAGATAAATTAAGGAAAACAATCACACAATAATATAATTTGGACCACAAGTAAAAGCTTAATGTCTTTGGAGAACAGGAAACAGAGAACTGGCACACGGGTGTTGCGGTTTAACCCAGCAGGCAGCTAAACACCACACAGCTGCTCACTTACTCTCCCCCTCCCCAGTGGGATGGCGGAGAGAGTCAGAAGGGAAAAAAAAAGTAAAATTTGTGGATTCAGATAAAGACAGTTTAATAGGAGAGAAAAGGAAGGGAAAATAATAATAATAACAATAATAATAATAACAACAACAACCATAGAATTATTAGCATGAAAGTCGAATGAGAAGCCTCAATAATTGTACCTATAGATTATTTTCTTACAAATATGACAAGGACTGTTAACAACTGTATGGAAGAACAGTTACCTGGGACTAGTTTGGGAAAGAAATTTTATCAATAAAGTATTTGCTCGCTTGGGAGCATGCAGGTAAAGGTAGTTGGAAGCCTAGCTTTATTTCTAACAGCTCAATTTCTGACACTAATTAAAAATCTACCTGGCCTGGCCTCAGTCTTTGGAATACATCTTAAGTTATCTCAGAAGTAATTAAGACTCAGAAACTAAACTATCTGCATCTATGTGGAACTTCAAGTATTTTGGGTTTGTTCAGAACAAGATCAAGGAGGATGATCAACAGGATCATGTTTACATCCTCAACCTAGTACGTGTATAATTAACTACACACTCTTCAAAAAGTGCCACTGATTTCAAAGAGCTTCTTCAATGAACCTAAACCATATCCAACAAGATTTTTTCATGTTATTACCCTGGTTTTAGTTGATTTTTCTTGAGCAGCTATGTTAAATTAGTTCAACTATATGGTGTGGATAGAATTAAAAGCCAAGAATCCAAACATTGAAATATTGTTCCTGTTTTCTCTTTGTCCTTATAAATCAAACTGGTTTGTCGAAGGATTTTAGGTTGGTCCCATGTTGACAGAGAATATTTGATTATGTATATTGACATCTGTTTTCACCTTCTGACTTGCACTATTCATCTTAAGTCATTCTCAAGTCATTCTCACGTATGACTTAAAATACAACCAGTCTTTTCATTTCCCTCAACCTGAAGTGTACTGCCATAATTTTCTTCTAGATTACTATATAGCAGCCTATTGGAGCTGCTGAGAGAAGCCAAGGTATAGGTCAGGACATACCCTCGTGCTCCTTTGGAAATACATTTGGCTCTAGAAGTCAGTCCATCCAGCTTACAGATTTAAGTCACAAGTGCGAGTATTAAGGATGGAAAACCATAAACAGATGCTATATATGAAGGAAAGGCAACATGGTAAAGCTATTGTCAAAACTACAGTTATACCAAAATAGTCACTAGAAAAAATGGTTACTTACCAAAGTAACTGCAGTTCTTTGATGTCTGTTATCAATGGAGATCGCAATCTCATTACTCTTCTTAAGGTTTCTGCTTGCCTAAAAAGTCAGTGTTTTTCAGTGCTATCGCTTACATTGTATAATAAACCCCTTATTATAGACAGCCAAAGAATTTTAGTTTCCCATAGCATTGGCACATTTTGTTCTAATGGGGTTCAAAAGGGTGTGTGTGTGTGAAGATGAATGCAATCATTTGTATATCATTTGAACATATTTGAGTAGATTAGGACATAGACTGAATTATAGAATCATAGAATTATTAGGGTTGGAAAAGACCTCTGAGATCATCTAGTCCAACCATCAACCCAACAACACCATGCCTACTAAACCATGTCTTGAAGTGCCACATCTACATGTTTTTTGAACACCTCCAGGGATGGTGACTCCACCACCTCCCTGGGCAGCCGGTTCCAATGCCTCACCACGCTTTCAGTAAAGACATTTTTCCTAATATCTAATCTAAACCTCCCCTGGCGCAACTTGAGGCCATTACCCCTCGCCTATCGCTGGTTACTTGGGAAATGAGACCAACACCCTCCTCACTACACCCTCCTTTCAGGAAGTGGTAGAGAGCAATAAGGTCTCCCCTCAGCCTCCCCTTCTCCAGACTGAACAACCCCAGTTCCCTCAGCCGATCCTCATAAGACTTGTTCTCCAGACCTTTCACCAGCTTCATTGCCCTTCTCTGGACACACTCCAGCACCTCAATGTCCTTCTTGTAGTGAGGGGCCCAAAACTGAACACAGTATTTGAGGTGTGGCCTCACCAGTGCCGAGTACAGGGGCACAATCACTTCCCTACTCCTGCTGGCCACACTATTCCTGATATAAGTCATGATGCTGTTGGCCTTCTTGGCCACCTGGGCACACTGCTGGCTCATATTCAGCTGGCCGTCAACCAGCAACCCCAGGTCCTTTTCTGCCAGGCAGCTTTCCAGCCACTCTTCCCCCAGCCTGTAGCATTGCATGGGGTTGTTGTGACCCAAGTGCAGGACCCAGCACTTGGCCTTGTTGAACCTCATACAGCTGGCCTCAGCCCATCGATCCAGCCTGGCCAGATCCCTCTGCAGAGCCTTCCTACTCCTCGAGCAGATCAACACTCCCGCCCAACTTGGTGTCATCTGCTGACTGAAAGTATCTCTGTCCCTGTAAAGACCACACCATTGAGGTCTGACTATCCATTAGCTTTCAAGCTCATATAGTATCACATAAAATGCTGCTTTACTCTTAGCAGCTATCAGGTTGCTAAAAATTCAAGGATACCCATATAGCTTGCTAATATTGTATCAACACCCTCAGAGTGTCTTAACCTTTCAGCAAAGTTTGCCTTTGAAAGGCATGGTAAAGATTGGTTCTGGATGAGCAAAATGCTCAGGTGGACCCTTATTTAACCAACATAACCCTCACTATGTCAAAATTAACAAGCATCCTACTATACCTGAAATAAGACAATGCAAAGAAAGCTCCCAGGGGTGCAGGGAAGTCACTCTATTTTAAGTCTTTCCATTGGAATTATTCCTGCTTCAAAGAATGTTGTGAATTTCAACTAAGCACTTTTGGTGAATACATGTGGTGTCTTCAAATACGTTGGGTGTAGCGTAGGATTTTATTTACTTTAGAGACTGAGAGACAGAAAACATGACTTGTGGGGGTCACCTAAGAGAAATACCAATTCTGAAATATCTGAATCCTATGGTCTACTGAAGAATATTACAACAACACGTGCTATTCATCTGCTTTTGTTTCCTCCAGATCATTACTACAGTAAGGATTACAAAAAAGCATATAGCAATCCCAGGGCCCAGAAAATGAAAAAGCTTCTGATGTGGAAGCAAGAATATGGATTGTATCTGATAATTTCTTTTTCTTGCGCTATATAACACTCTCTACTGACTCCTAGCAAAAAGCAATCACAAAAACATGCTCTCTGTGCCATTGGATCATTTACTGACAACTGGAGAACATGGGAGAAGTATCTGCTGTCCTACTGAAAATCTAATATACTGCTAGTGGCAGAAGCAGGTGAAAGAATTTGACTTAGACGACTTTCTGAGACTCATTAGATGAGAGGTCAACTTATGCAGAGCAATGTGTCTGTCAACACTTGGTTTATGAACCCTGACAAGGACAGAGATGCTTTTTATGCCACCGAGTACCCAGAGCAATAAGACATTTATATTCAATGGATTTCCTGAAAAAAGTCCAGATTTGAAGATTTAGCTAAATAATTCACCTTGTCCTCAGGGAAGCATTCTCTGCTACAAAGCAAAAAGGCAGGTCACACAAAATAAGGGTACACCTAAGTACAGTCAGTCTCTCCACAGTTTTAATGAAGCCAGAACTACTTCTGGGATTGTGACCTTGTGCACACAAAGTTACTTGAATACACACAATAATTTCACTCACCTGCTTTTAAGTTCATCACCCTCAAAAGAACTTGATCATTGCTCAGGTATACTGAGATTGTAGCTTGAATAACCTTAAATCCACAGGTCACCCAGCACAAACACTTGCCACCACTTGCAGGAAAACATAACCTGTCAGCTGTTCCTCATGACGAATTTCAATTCTTCCATGTTTCAGAGGGAGCTAGTCTATAACTCTGAGCAGCTTTTCCTGTTCACCAAATTCTACTTTGCTAGGAGCACTTGATAATAAGCTGCCAGCATTTGATAGTTCACTGACAAATGTTCTGTCATTTTGTTGTGTTTTGTATCAGGACATTCAGTTAAGAAGCTCTTGCTATTCCTAATTCTTTGGGAGAGTTCCTCTGAAGATCCTGGCACATGGTATGAAATTCTCAGAAGGCAGTTGCTACTTTCCAACCATGTCTACTTATGCTGTTAGATCCTGATACCTGGGTACAAAGCCCAGATAGTTTCAAGTATCCATCACCTTTAGACAGAGCAAGCATACCAAGTCCAGTATGCAATACCCCACTGTTAGAGTTCCTAATTTTCCATCCCCTTCAGGATCATTCTGAGGGCTTCTACATTCAGGAATTGTCAGAATGCCTTCAGTCAACTACAGAGAATGTGTGACATGATAGCGATTCATCAAGAGACAATGAAGGAACTGCAACTTTTCACACAGCTTCCTAATACGTAACTATCTTCTCATCTGTTGACAGTTATGCCTATAAGATTCATCCACTGAAATTTGCACTGCTTGGGAGAAGGGAATCCACCCTTCCAGCAGAGAAGAACCAGTAAGCTATTTCAAAATAGAATTTCATACTTCATGATACCCACCAAAGATTTACCCAGATTAATGGCAATATAGATAACAACCGCCACCTGATGGGTATACTTTATAAACTTTCCTACCAGAAATCATTAAAGCACCCAGGAACTGCACCATTCTACAGAATCCCTTTGGTCTCTATTTTGGATCTTATGTACCAGGTCAATAGCTAATCTTCAACTGCCTAGTCTAGAGATGTCAGAGACCTGATGACTCACTGGCAGACTAGAGAATGCTCATAGTTTTGTGTGAAAGGGTCTGCACAGGACAGTAACTAAAATGAGAAAGGACTCCTTAGCTTTTGAATTAACAAAAAGATAGTGGGACTTCTATAAACAGGAAGAAAAATAAACCTAGCAATTGCCAACAATATTAATTATTAACCAGCCAGTGTTTCAACATAAAAAGGCAGTCTTATTGCCAAGTTTTACCTTGGTTCCACAGGGGCAAGTAATCAGATCTGCGAAAAAGGCAAGGAAAAGAAGCTATAGGAATCTAGGAGACAGGTAAAGCCCAAATGGCTATTACTGGCCAAAAGACTCCTGCAAGGCTTACTTGCAAAAAGAAGAACTGAAAAACAGAGACTTGTATACTGTTTGATGAAACTGGAACAAGTAAGAAAAAATTACTTCCAGAATAGGCTCTGGCAGACAGCAGTAATTAATATTAAGCACACACTTCATACTACTTTAGGAGGTCAAGCACCTCAAGATTATACAATAGCACAACATCAAGGATGTGTATTTCCATCTTCTTCAGATGCTGCATTAGTCTTCCAATTGTCACCAATTTTACTGATGTAATAAAGCTAGAATTACCTAGAAGACAATAGAATGTATAAATACACACAAATCTACCATTAAAAATTCTAATCCTCCAGATACTTTAAAATAACCAGTGCTTTCAAGAAGTCCGAGTAGTTGTTATGGGTATCCAGACCGGTAATATTTATTGCACAAATCAAAGAAAAATAGATTTAGGTAAATGAGAACTTACATGATCTTTGAGCTAACTCAGAGTTAGCACAGTCTGGATACAGCGACATATAATAGATAACTTTTTCTGCTTCTGTAACATACCATTACAGAAGTATGTACAGAAATAACAATAATACATATACACTATCTGTTGGGAGGAAAAAAAAAAAACAACAACCAAACAAAAACCCCAAACAAACCAAACAACAACATAAGCTTGGGAATTAGACTTAAGTTAGCTGAAATAGAGAGGCAATCTTTAAGAAAAAATACTACTTCTGTTTGAAGCAGGTAAATATGAAATAAATTTACCAGGATTTTCATGTGTAAAGGTGATTTGGTGGTTAGCACTTCAGAAAAAAAAAGTTTAGAAGCTACGGCAGACAGAAGCAAATACAAGTCTCTACATTGGTATGACTAGTAACATTCTTTACAACTTCTCAGCTCCCGAGCAAAATTGTATTACAACTGCTCTACCAAGCATATAACTAAATACATATAACTAAATACACCCCTTTGGAAAGCTCACTAACACAGGTGAGCAATATTACATTCTAGATGGGTGTGGGTGGGTTTTTTTGGGGGAGGGGTGGTGGTCTTTGTTTCTTCTTCTTTTCAGCATACTGTTTTTTGGTGGTTTGGGGGTTTTTTGGTGGGTTTTGTTTGTTTGGTTGGGTGGGTTTTTTTAAGCATATGGGGCAACTTCTCATTAAATTTTTTATTAGATGTGTTTTAACCCATCAGTGATGTGTTGGCTAACTCAATCTCTGTTCTGAACAAAAGACAGGACAGCTTATGTAGAGATAACATCCCCAAAGCAGCATTTTATTTTATCCATTTAATTCCAAAACATTTAATTTAGAAGTCTGGCATTTCAGTCATCCATCTTAACATGGGCTAATATTGACATAGTGTTGTCAGAATACACAGACAACTAAACAGCCAAAGAGTTTACAAAAAATAAATTCATGATTCTTCAAAACAACTGCAAAAGGTTACAAGTATCAAAACTCTTCGGCAGATGCACTGCATTAAAAGAAACTGCACATAAGTTAGAGGCAAAAAACCCAAATTGCTACTGAAACCTCACATTTCAAACAGTTTATTGTAAACTGATGAACAGGGCTGCCATTTCACATCAGCTTAACTGTTTTCATTGACTGAAAAAAATTTGGGATGGCTAATTTACTTTGCATGCACAAAATGTACTGCTTAACAGAACTGTCAGCTCATTTCAAATGGAAAAAAATTTTAACTGGAATCTAATCATCTTCAATCACTTTCCATTATTCTTTCCCCTATTTTCCAATCAACAGGCAAACTAAAAATGCCTCATTTACTATGCATCTTTCTGCACTGCTGAAGTGCAACTAAGATAAATAGGGCCAATATAAATCCATCAATGCCCATGAAGACTCATCTGAAACTGCGTCTTGATAAAGTGGACAGCAGATCTGAACAGCTGTACAATACAGATATGCTTAGCACTAGATATTTAGTGTGACTGTGGCAAGGAAATATTGGTGATGATGGGGATGGTGAAGTGGATGAATGAGGGATCAGAGGAAAGCTTTTTAATTATTGCCCTCTCCTGCTTCTTCATCTTGCTGGTCACTCGTCCACAGAGTGAGGTTATCTCGAAGTAACTGCATGATGAGAGTGGAGTCCTTGTAGGAATCCTCATTTAGTGTGTCCAGCTCTGCTATGGCATCATCAAAGGCTTGTTTGGCTAAAAGGCAGGCCTGCTCAGGAGCATTCTGGATTTCATAGTAGAACACTGAGAAATTGAGTGCCAGCCCAAGCCTAATTGGGTGAGTGGGCTGCATGTGCTCTTTGCTGATTTCAAAAGCCTCTTTATAGGCAGCTTCTGAGGCTTCCACAACACTGTTCTTCTTCTCTCCAGCAGCAACTTCTGCCAAATAGCGGTAGTAATCCCCTTTCATTTTCAGATAAAAGACCTTGCTCTCATACTGGAAGTCATTGCAGTTCTTTATCAAGTATTTATCTAGGAGAGCCAAAACATCATTGCAGACTGTCTCGAGCTCCTTTTCTATCTTCTCCCTATAGGCTTTAACCTTCTCCAGCTTCTTCTCATTCCCATCTGCCATAGTCTTCTGCTCTATGCTGCTGATGACACGCCAGGAAGATCGTCTAGCTCCAACTACATTCTTGTAGGCTACAGACAGCAGGTTTCTGTCCTCATTTGAGAGAGGCTCATTCAGCTCAGTTACCTGAAAATACAGACAAAGATCAAATTTAAAGGATTTGTCTCAGAGAAGAGCATGCAAACTTCCTTCAGTACTTCCACCATGAAGTGCAATATTTTAAATTCCATCTAGACCCCCAAATTCCTTCTAAACAGGAGTCAGATTGCAATGTTGAAAGTTCAAAACCGTTTCTGTAGTCAAGACCTAAAAGCATGAAAATCCCACAATTCGGTTGTAACAGAATGCGTATTTAGAAGCCATTGCAAAACACATTCACTGAATGAAAGTGAGTCAGGCTTGTGTAATAGAGAAGCATTCAGAGGGAAGGCTCAGGTTTTTTTAGTAAGTCTTTGCTATAATTATGCAGACTACGCACTTAGCAATGAATTTAAATGTCCCTAGAATACCAGTTTTATGAATCTGGAACACGGCACAGACACTGGAAACTGGTGCAGTTCTTGCATTTCTTTCCCCCGCTGCTTGCTTTCATTCAACAGCAGAGATGGAAGTGCTGCAGACATTATGATTAAGCTCTGCATAGTACAAATGGAATTAGTGTTTCATAGTATCTTTCAGTCACTTAGGGAGCAATTATACAGCGTAATACAAAAGTTATCCCGATGTCTGCTAACTGGTGACTGCCGACAAGTTTCAGGGATAGGACATGAAAGAAACTGCATAAAAATAGAACAGGAAATAAAGAAAAAAAGCCATGAGCAACTCCAAATTCCTACTACAAAAAGCTGAGATAGAAGAAAAGACAATACTTCTAATATTTTATTTAGGCCTATTTCACTCGCTGTGTTAATTTAGGAAATAAAACCTATCAGACTTGTAGTCACTGGAAATCGTCCTATTTTTGCAGTTTTACAAACATGAATTAAATGGGTTTTTGTTTTAAATGTGCATATTTACACTGCTTGACAGGCATCAGAATGTCTGCAACCAAATACTTACATACTACAAACAATTAAGTCAAATATTTACACTATTCTGAGGCTGCTGGTGCAGCCAGTGAATCATCCAATAAATATGCATCTTTCCAAGTTTAAAACATAATTTATATGAATTATAACTGTTACAGTAAGGGAGGTTACTTACAAATTTAGTTTTTGTTCTTAAAATATTCTAAGTCAATTAGTTTTGGCTCCAAAATGCCTTTTCCCCACAGCTCAGGAACCCAGACTCCCAAGACACTGCTCTGCCTGGCCTAATACAATTAAGAGACAATCTACAGAGGGTGAAATGCACAGGAATTGACTCTAATGACATCTTCATAATCTTCTTCACAGCTTCCACTCAACATCCTCCCAACAGTCCCTCTTTCAACAATCTCTGCTACGACTCACCTGTATCATCCTCTCTAGTAAAGATATTAATTCCTTCAAGATGTAAAGGCTCAGCTAAGAGCTTTTTGTTCCCTACAGTCTACTAGGACAGCACTTGCTTTTACAAAAATAAAGAAATCCACCAAAGAAGATTAATAAACACTTGGTCATTCCTGCTCTGCTGGAGGAGTTTGCTTGAAAGTTCACTGCAAGTTCTCAAACACAGTAGTTGATTTAAAGGAGTCAGTAATGTTTTGCTAAAACACTAAATGTCATTTAACCACACAAATAAATCCTCCCCCCCCAACACCCTGCCTTCATTATCTTTACAGTATTCAAAAGAAAAATGGAAAAAAAAATCTTGATCTGTTAATACACTACTGACCTATATTACCCACAAATATAAAAACTGAGTATGGAAAAGTACATGAGAGACAAAAATAACTGGATGAGACTTAGTGGGACAGGACAATATTAACAGAAATACCACCTCTTTGCAGTCCAGACTCCATATGAAAGAAATTAAAGCTACAAGAAGACTGCAACCACAGCTATCCTAAGCTTTCACCTGACACATCATCTCCATTTTTCGCCTCATCCTCCACTTACCACCTCTGTTCTTTACCCTCAGCTAATGGTACCTTCACATTCATCCCTTTCCCTCTGCTTCAAACAGAATATCCTACTAAATGCTGGTATTTAGGTATTCAATAACTAAAAAACAATATGCAGTAATCCTAAACCTTGTTATAATTATTTCTTCTACCTCGTTAAGATGTTTTCTTAAACTTTCTAATATAAACTTTTAGAGACAGCTGTCTTCTGTGATTCAAAACACCAAAATCACATTTTACAGTATACAACAAATGTCCTGGGGACCATCAAAAAATTGAGTCTAAAACCTTTATTTTTATTATGCTATATAGCTGGTGTATTTACTTGGGAGATAAATTAATCCAATTTCAAATTTTACCCAGCTTGTCACAAGAGAAAATACAATCTTACAGGAATACTGCTAGCCTTGAAAGAGTATTCCATGTTTTTTTCTAGTCTATTGTCTCTCTTCTGGTGTTATTGATTTTTAATTGCAGAAACCGCATCACAACACCAACCCTGAAAAAGCTGATTTATAAAGCCCACTTGCACAGAGGCCATTGCGCTTGCAGATAACCTATACCTGAGAAGCCTTCCAGCCTTCCCTAATCACAACCAAAATTCAATTCAAGTGTTGGAAAACAGTGTATTTGCAGAAATTTCTGAGGTCACATTAACAGAGGGAGAATCTTGTAAAGTCTAGCATGAACTCTGGTATTGGCTGGTCTTTACTCAACATTCAGTCTTAAAAGTAGGTCTACAGTACAATCTTTAAAATGCAGTGTAACTTTTGGAAGCATCTTCATGCTATATTTAGACTAGCCAGTTAAGGTTTAGGTGTTGCATCAGCTTGGGCTGAGTAAGTTTGGTGAAACTCTCGATAAGCACCAGACTAATAGAACTTAGCCTGACATAGCAAGATTGAGAAACAGCAGGGAGTACTAAAGATACATTCATGTAAAGCACAACAAAAAAAGCCCAGAAAAAGACCCATCTCTCAGGACTAACTGCAGAACAGTTGTTCATATGTGGAAAATGAATGTTAACTTCTTAATCAAAACATTAAAGTATCTAACAGATAAGATTAAGAGACTTAAGAGGCTATTCCAGATCATCGCTAGACTGCTGTATAATTTAATTCCCAAGACTGACTTAAACTCACCTTGAAACCGTTCCTTAAAGTAAAAAGGAAAAATTGACAGAGAAGATAATTCAACATGCTTAGGAGATGTTCACTAGCTTTAAGATGTATCAAAAGCTACTGACATATCTTGGAGAATCGGCAACTACCATCAAGTCCATCTCAAGACAACTGGGTTTTTGGTAATGAGTACAGTCTTTTTAGACTATACAAAAATAGAAATGAAAATCTGCTCTGCCAACTATGACTTTCAAAAATGCCTTCTAAACAATTAGTGACAAATTTAAAAAATTACTGAACTGTAAAATTCTGGAGAGTATAAATAATGTTTGTCAACGACACATCCCTTTGTCAAACCTACTGCCTTTCCAAATGCATGCCCTAACAGCCAGATGGCAAAGCATTGCTATTCTGCAACAAAGCTATGCAAAGCTAGCATAAAGTACCATCAGTTTCAAAAAAGGTCAGTACACTAAAGACCATCACCAGAAGTTAAACTGAGAAAGGTTTGAGAGCAGCTTATTTTTCCTTTGTTTCTTCAGGTTGTCTACTTTTCCAGTTAGAAGAAAGCAGGGCATTTGTATTTCACCTGTTTTTTTTAATTTTAAAAAAGTGGTATTTTAGCACTGTACCAAAAGAATTAACTCTTGCAATACAAAACCAAAGCTTTTAGTTTTTTTTCAAGCCATTGAAAACAGCCTGAAGGAGTCATTTGTGAGCAGCTGCCGTAACAAATCCAACATACCATCGCCAGAAGACTACACTAGCACTGCTACAAGCCTTGAACCACAAAGCAAGTTACTTTTTCAGATAAGGTACAGTTAAAACATCAAGGCCATGCCATTCCTGGGCATAATTTATATCCCCTGGCAGATACTGTTAACTTAATCCAGAAACTGATAACCACTTTCAAAGAAAGCAGCATCTGATGTAGAACACAGGAACGCAGCCTAACAAACCAGTAGTTTCACACTAGTTGTTCTTCCTTCTGTGGCTAGAGTTTCCAATGCTCGGAGGGAAGTTCATTCCTTTCTAGTGTCACTTTCAACACACTTCAGGATGCCAGTATCATTTCCCTCCCCCTAATTTTTATTTTATTAGTCCTGAACTAGTTCCTTCTCATTTTGAAGCTGGTGATTTCTGAGAGGGAAATGGCAAATTATCCTCCATTCTAGCTAAAAAAAAAAAAAAAAAAAAAAAAAAAAAAGCTTTTTCTTCCATTCTACCTATAGACTATCCTTACCAGAAAAGATCTTGGACTGCAACAATTTAGTTTTACATTTTAGACATAGACACACTTTCTTATAACAGCTGTTAGGAGAAACAGAACCACTTAAAAGATGAAAAGCCATTTGTGGTATGACTTCAAAGTAGTATTTACTTACTCAGGTGTTACTCTATACTTTTCTTGCACAAACACACCTCTCACACACCTAAGTTTGGGGTCATTTTCAGTCCTGAGCCAGATGATGCAAAGGAACTCACAGGCAATGATCTGCTAGCAGTTTTCATTCAGACTCACAGTCTGGCTTTTTAACAAGAATACAGTCTAAATCATTTTATTTCTGTAATACGGGTATCTCATCCTCTGCTTTATGCCCACAAAGTTCTTTCACAGTTTACTGGGAAAAAAAATGGGAGTATATAAAAGGAATCCTGACTATAGCCCTGGTATTCCTAACTATTCATGCTGACAAGAATGGTAGTACTGTTATCAGCTCAGAATTTACTTACATGTGTGTGATCCCACATAGGCCACACCAAGCTGAGTTACTTTCACATGGAAAACACAACCAAGTGAAGGTTCGATCTACGATGCACTGTCGGATTACCTACTAGAATTTCACTCAGGTCAACTGAATGTATGCGATTATGCTTCTGTTATGTTAGCCAGAGCACATCAGTCAGAGCTAGAGCCAGTTCTTAGTAAGCTGCTGCAAAAATGACTGTACGTGAGCCAGTATAAAGTCAAGTTTAATCATTAAAACTATCCTGATACAAAGTTATACAATCCATAATTTTTGAACAAATAGAAACCAGACTAATGAATTTAAACCAGACCAGTTTCTTGCATCATGTGGCTTCAGTATTTTAGATCGAGCACTGGAAATTCTATAGCTAAATTCACTGTATAAAATCACAGCAAGGAAGCCACCGCACAGCAGGGGAGGATATTGTTTACATTAAAGGCATCTCTTTCCTCCCTCCTCCACGCACATACTTCATTAACCCAAAACCAGACATGGATGTGAAGATCTCAGTGATACAATACTAGAAATATGGAACTTCCCAAACTTTTAAGTCCATTTATGACCACAGATAAAGCCTACAAATTAAACTAGAACCTCAAGCTATTTGGCTTAAACTCTGGATCACACCAAGACTTAAATTTATTTTGCCCCGAGTAGCAGTATTTCACACATCACTAATTTTAAAATTATACATATCAAATAACTCAGATTTGTCTTACCAATGCTAAAGTGCAAATGACTCTCTACCTGCTATGTAGCTATACTAGAAAAGCAACATAAATTAATAGAGCTCCTGAGCACTACACATTAGGATTAATGCTGTCTGAAATACTAAGGGTTTATACAGCTAAAATGTTTAACCATTTCTGGAATGATCTAAATTCAAAGGTACTCAATGCTGTATTCTCAATGTGCTAGAGCATTTGTTCCATCAAGTGAGAATATTTAACACACTAAAAGCAAAATTTTCCCCAGTGTGTTGAGAAGTCATTCTTTTACCTACCGTGTAGGGTTATTTCAAACAGTTGGAATCCTGGAGCTGTATTTAATGCAAAGAGAATGCCACACCCCTTGGAAGAATGCCACTTAGTAGAGGCACATTTACATATGACTATTTTCTATTAAAATAATTTTAGCTGAAAAAAGTAAACTAAACTCATTAATTTATAACAGCAAACTAAGTAAAAGTTTCAGTTTCCTCTCCTGTCTGCACATTATAAGCCAAAATACTAGAATTCTTCCAAGAAAAAAAGTTCAACAGCAACAAAAAATTGTATTGAGCAATTATTTAAGCTACAACTGCTACTTCATCCAGCTCTTCTTCAAAAGAAGGAACTGATAGGACTGAAAAATAAGTGTTTCTCCAGCTTTATACTGACAGCTGAAGTGGCAGTCTTGTCATACGTTTTCTTCCTTCAGTGGCAGTCTCAAAAATAATGCAAATATGCTTTTGCTAAAATTGTCTTTGTTACTTCATGTTTTAGGAGTAACTATCAGGCTGCTGGCTATAGCATGCATTGTAAAAGTGTGGTGATAAATATCCAGTACTGAAATTTACCATTCAGATTTCTATTTACACTGGAAGCACACTATTTTCACATAGCACCTTTAAAAACCATCAGATATGTTATATTCAGAGATTTTTTTTTTTTAAACCCAAGCTTTTCAAATCAAGATCTCCTGCATTGAGAATAGACATCCGAGTTAGAACACTGATTTCCTGTTGAAGGAAGCCTAACGTCTCTGAAGTGCAAGAAGACTATTTGAGTATTATTCTATATGGATAAAAAGTTCTCTTAATAGGTATTATTTACGATCACTGAAATTGAAGGAAATATTAGCTGTGTGAGAACAGACAGCCCACATAGCATTTCATAACAGCTTATGCTCAGACCCACAAAATCAAATGCTTAAGAGCATTCTGGAAGTTACCATGTTAGAGTGAATACCTGTGAAAGCCACGTAACCAACAGATGCTACATTATAGGCATGCAACAGTATATGAACAGCTTAAAATAAGGAAACCTTTGCCTTTTAAATTCAGCTTTACTTTTTGTATTTTAAAGTATCTATAACGTAATGTTTCATAAATGCTCGAGACTCAGCTTGCTCACAAAGTGTTCTCAAGTTTGCAATTACAGAAGCTCATCGTTCTACAACTCATTTGAGAGCAAAAGTAGCATTACAGCTGAGTATACTGTGACTCAAGATGAATGAAAATTGAATTAGGACAATTTAAAAAGGCAACTGGACATACACACTAGTTAGATATACTTTATTTACATATTTCCTGAAGCGCAAGAACTGCATTCTGTTTGTTTCACAGATGTTCAGAGAGCCATACATACATTATAGTTCAGCGATATTTGGAAAAATGAATAGCTATCTATTGACTACAGCTAGAAATACAGTCTTCTAGAGCAGCAGTGGATTTTAGTGGTTTCTCTGTTTCATGTTTCAGAATTAGCAATTGAGAGACTCAAGAAATAAACAGAGCTGTTACTATTACATTATATGTAGCAAGAATTTTAGCGATACCATTAAAATACAGCTTACTCTACTGAATGGATCGATTCTTACAACAAAAACGTGAACTCCATTTGAAGCTGCTCTTTCAAACTAAAATCATCTCCTCTCTTTAAACATCAGTACTCTCAAGGGAAACTTGGTTCCTCTTAGGGTCTTCTGGTGTTCACAAAGGACAGATCAGCAAGAACAAACCAACTGTAATCAGATACAGCAAAGACCCTGCTAAGCATTTACTGGCATCAACATTACCCTTAAAATTCAGACTATACAAATACTTTGTTTTTAAAAAAAGGACTAGACAGAAGTTGTTTAGTCATTCTGCAATTTTATTATGTATCAGTACAGACAGGTCAGTACAAGTAATTTTCATTGCTTGGTTTTGAAAAGAGCCGAGTTGCAACTGTAAGTTAAGTGTTTAAACCCACGCCAGTATTCAACTGGAAAAGGAATGCACTGAGAATTTGTTACTCTACAAAGGGGAGGCAAAAAGGCAACGTTAAAGCTTGGGAAACGCTCTCTGTGCACTGGGTAGCTTTTATACCCGGATGCAACTACTATACCATCTTTGAGTCGGAGTGCTCACGTTTGGGGGCGAGGCCTCTATTCGTGCCTTTTATCGCGAAGTGAAAGAAACGTCTAGAAAAGGAAGGGGCTCCTCTTGCCGTGCGCGGTTTCCCCAGACACCCCCCGCCGAGCAGCACCCCCAACCGCTCGCGTGTCCCAGACTCCCCTAGAAGGGGGGACGCACCCCAAGGTCAAAGCCGCCATCCCCTCCGCGAGCTGCCAGAGGCCGGGGGACGGCGGCGCGCGAGGACGGACCCCATCTTGGGCAGGGGTCGGCGAAAGACTCCGCCACGTTCCCGCCGCGACGAGGAGAGAGGCGGGCAGCGTTCAAACCGCTGCACCGCGCGCCGGATTGGCGGGGATGGGGGCGAGAGGCGAGAGGAGGGCATGGGGACAGCCACACCCCCGGGCAGGGACGGCCGAGGGAGCGGGAGGGCTGCGAGGGGGTCGTTTCGAGGGAATGAAGAAAACGAGGGAGAAGGAAAGCAAAGGCAAAAGGGAAGGGGGATCGAGGTCCAGCTTGGACCGGCTGCTGTTTGTCTCACCTCTCCCCGAGGCAGGCAGCAACGGGCACCGCCCCACACGGCGGCGAGGTGTCCCAGCGGGATGGCCTGGCTCTTGCTCCCGCCCTCCTTTCTTCACCGCGA
>VZTL01003277.1:3002-25800 GCA_013400535.1 Scopus umbretta | reverse complement strand
ATTTTTGTGGCCCTCCTCTGGGAAGTAATGATACTATATAGAATGAAAAAAAAAAAAAAATCAGTTATGTAGATGGTTTCTTAAGTGTTATAGTTGTCCTAATGGTTAATTACATAAAGCTTAGATATATTGCTTTTATGCACTGGATATAGTACCTTACCATTCACTCAAATGGGGCCATTTGCAGAGTAAAGTACTTCTCAACCTGAAAAATAGTACAGAACATTGCTCTGAGCTGATCAGTGAACATTGTTCTCTACAGCACTACATTTGTCGGTATGGGTAAAATAATGTCTTCCTTTGTATCTTCAAGTACAAGAGCAAAATAGAATCAAATACTTTACTGATTTTTTGATAGCTAAATCTCAGAGATCAGGGATTTGTTAGGCTATGTGTTTCCCTATCTTTTCTCCATTTTTGGTGTACTCACAACACTTAGCCTTGCCCTTTTTTGCACTAGACAAAAACCATCACGACACAGGTATAAACTGTCATGTTGATGACTGTTAAAATAAACCTCAATTCTTTTATATACATAATATGGATTAAATAAAAGCCAGCCCTGTGCTTTGAGCATTACATGTAAAACCACTTGTCACAGTAATTTAGACCCTTAGAAATGTGCAGAGTGACTGGACCCTAGGGTAGTAAAGGACAGATTAGAATAGGGACTCTTGAATTTTCAGACATTGTCAGGTGCAGACCAGAAATCCTTTCCCACATGTTACCCCAGACCTGGAGTTTAGAGCCAAATCTGTATTTGGGGACTCTGGTTCATCTTTGCTTTCTGTAACAGAGATGTTCTTCCTCTTTTGCAGACAGGGAGAGTTTCCTAATATGCCATAGGTGACCTTAAAGCCTGCATTCTCTACAAGGACAAGAGGATGTGTCATCGGGCTTACAATCTGATTTGGAAAAAATCCACAAAATTAAAGCAGGGAGAAGGGAATAGCTCACGACTGCATAGAAATTAGATGTCTTAAACATTTATGTTTGAAGAGAGATCCTAGTTACATCACATTTTATTGAAAGCCAATGACCATTGGTGGGTAACTAGCACAGAAGCCAGTCTTCAGGCAGGAGCTGAAAGGAAGCTGTGTTACCCCTCTCTTGTTCTGCCGATGGTGTTTCACCACTGGTCACGTGGTTTTCTTCTATGTTATGTCTTGGCTTTATCCTTAAACTGTTTCTTTGCCACCAATAGCCTTTGCTCCACAAAGTAAAATATCTGGCCTGGCTTTTGAAGTTGCTTTATTCATAAGAGTAGCTGGTTCTATTATGTGTATAGGATAGAGGTGAGGCTCTAATTTAACTCAGGACACAATGCACCTACAGTTTTGTTAGGACAGGCAGAATATTTCATGTGCTCAAAGTGCACCAATGCCTGTTGTGTAATGTCCCAACAAATTATAGACAAGTTTCTTGTAAGTGATAAGGAAATCATCCTTGAATGATCTCTTTGGAGAAACAGGAAAGTAGAGTGAGGTTACAGTAACACATATGAATCTTTGCTATGGGATGCTCTTGCTTGAGGTGGGCTCAACAGATGGTGGCTGCCCAGTTTGTAAACTCTTCAGTATAGTCGTAAACTATTTGTGGGAGATTGCAATTTCAGGAAGAGAGGAATAAGGCTGAGGAGCAGAGCTGTGAGAAATGGTCTGGAATCTCTTCCCTTGTTGGCTATATCTAGAATTGTGTGTGTCAGTCTTATTTTGCCCAAGTCAGCTGCTGAAGCAGGGTTAGGACCCAGTGCAGTGAATCAAAATGGAAAAACAAACAAGCAAACAAACAAAAGCTGAATGAAAAATCAGGAAAATGCTTTGGTGATTGACAGGATTTTTTGCAAATGTAAACAGGCTACTTATTTTGTGTACTTGTAATAAAAACAAGGATAATATAGGAGTTCATGCCAGAAACAAGAGGTCAAGGAGAGGCCAGTAGCCTGCAGACAGGTGCATTAACCTACATCCTAAACACAGAGTGTCAATCTGGCCCTCTGCCCAGGTAGATTGGTATCCACACCTCCAGAGTGCTCTATAACTCCTGGGCTAGGACATTCTGGGTGTGATTCTCTCAGCATCACAGTAGCCCTGGTGCTGCTGGAGGTCCCTTTTTCACTGTCCCCTTAAATAGCCATCAAATATGGTGAGTGGAGAAGACTAAGCCCTTTGCTTAGAGTCTTCACCTGGAGGAAGGAGACATGTAAACATGGTTCTCTTCAGAAAGGGGAGAGAAAAGAATCCACATATCTCCCAGCCCTGCTGAATGCATTAAAAATTGAGCTTCTGAGCCAAATGTGAGTGTTTGCCCTCCCCCAGAAGAACTGTGAATCTTGCTGTGGACCTTTTTTATGTGACTTTTAGTGGAAGTGTCCCAAATGAAATATTTTGAAAATTTCAGACATTTGAAACATTAAAAAAAAAAAAAAAACAACCCCAAATCCTAAACAGCAGTGGAAAAGACCCTTGAATTTACATAATTTTACCTCTGCCTCTAGAAAGGTTTGGGGTTTTTTTGTTATTTTTGGATGGGAGGGTTTTTGGTTTGGATAAAAATGCTTTTTTTATATAAGCATATGATTCAAAAAATTGTCAAAAAATCATATGTAGAACATTTTCAGTAAGATAAAATTCTGATGTTCTATGCTGTTTTTCTCAAAACCAAAAATATTTGTTTTAGTGATATTTTGTTACTTTTTCTATTAAGGTTTTTGGCTTGCTACTAGTTTCTGATCAGAAATCCAGATAGTAGAAATAGTGCTTTGTGAAATGCGTGGAGTTTTTTGTTTCAACATGAATGAAATTTTTAGCATTTAAATGTTGATAAGAAATTGAATGGTCCCACTGGAATAGGTGTTATTATTTAGTCTGTGGACCAAATGACGGTTGACATTGTTAGTATGTTTTTGAAGCAAAGCCTAAAACTCTGTAGAATCTCTTTTGTGGTAGCATGTCTTAATAAACACTTTGCCTTTATTCGTACACCCTGCAGCATAGTTGGTCTCTATTCTGGCTGAGGACTTCAAATAAGAAAACAAATAAGGAATAAGAAAATACCTTGAGGGAACTACCCTCATGGTGTTTGTTAACTTAGCTAAATTAATTCACCATCACAAAATATGCTTGAAGAGGAGAGAAATGAAATATTGTTAGCTGAATGCTGAAAATCCTGCCATTCTGCCATGCTGAGGGATTTGAAGTGTTCAATAAAGAAGCGACCTATTGTAGGCACAGCACAGTGAATTATGGTAAAATGATTGCTCACCTAAGGCTGAAACTGCCAGTGATGCACTACTTGGGGCAGTTCTACTAAGAGAATAGTTTTTATGGACACATTAATGATACCAGATACAGGAGTAGCCACAAAGCACCAACACTGAGGATGGTATGCTCTCATAAAATATATGAAGGAACAAAGGGTGGGGGACAGAGGCAGAAAAGAACCATTAGTTGTGCTCTACTGTTGGCAGAAAAACTATACTGATAGATGCATATGTCTCTCCTTTGCTTTGATGTGAGGAGCAATCAGCAGAATGTACTTTCTGGAAGTGTGCTTCTGTGATGATAAGTCTGTTAACTTCAAGAAAAAACACCCAGAAGAGAGCCATGATTCAAAATGCTCTGCTGTTGATGTCTCTTCTCTCCCAGAAGCACCATCTTCAACATCACTGCCTCTTTGTTCATGAGGCTATTAAATAGAGGAAAAATCAATACATAATTTATCTTTCCACATGTGGCAGAGTTCAAGAAAGTGAAAGAAACTGATAATAGCTGAAGAAAAAGGCAGTGTTTTTTGGTATTGTTCTTGGAAGGAAAACCAGTTTTTATCAGAGAAACTTTAGTGTGCTTTTGAGCCTGCTGCATACATGAAGCCTTATGCGATAGCTGGACTTGTGCAGAGGTTCCAGGAAAAAATTCAGGAACTGATGTGCACTACTAGGAATGGGAAGTGATAATAGTAACATTCTTCTAATCAAGACTGCAAGTCTCAGAGTATTAGTCCAGAATACGAAAAGCACGGACTCGGGTCTTCCTCTGTCTGAAGAGGCCTTAAAAGTCATGTTTTACCTTCCAAGAAAAAAATGAATGAAGTCATGTCCAGAGAGGCAAGACTGGAAGATGTTTTCAAATTCTATTGACGTTATTTTAGTATGTATCAATATTTCCTGGGAATTGAACCAGAAGCCAAGTTATCTTTTTGCAAGGGAGCATTTTGGCCACTCTCTTTTTCTGATACCATTTAAATACTTGTATAAAGTGGAATTACTTCACCAGAAAAAGCTGAGAGACAGCCATCTCAAAATATTCAACAGGTTGGTAAGTAAGGCACTCTTCAGGAAGTGATAGCATAAACCATACACACTGCTGTGGTCTGTGCAACCTTGAATGATGTTTGTATACTGAGCTGCAAGTGTTCATGGTTCTTCCTCAGACTCCCCACTTGGCTTTGTCCTGCTTGTTTGCTATGCAATGGTATGTGGCAGGCCCTTTCGGGACCATGAAAGGTGGTCTGCAGGTGCTCTGCAGACTCTTTGCATTCATGCTTTGGCCTGTTTGCAAAGGTTTCCACCTATGCTCCTTACCCTGAGGTCCACTGATGTGTCAAAGTTGCTATGCAGTAGAGCAGATTATACACAAAGGGCTTGTAGCCTGGACTTCTGATGTAAGACTCTCAACTTCGGCCGGACAGGAAGGGATATTAATAGGTAAATGTTGAAGGGATAAGAAGGTTTTCAAAGATGGAATACTTTTTTTTTTTTCCTTGCTATTTCAGAAACTTGAAACTTAAACTGTTTTTCTTTTTTAATGAAAAGCTCTGTGTGTATAACAGTGTGTACAGGTTCGTTTTTGCACAGCAATATGTATTTGTCATGGGTTACACAGTTATCCTTAAAGGAAACTATAATGAAAACATGATGAATTATGTCTATCTAACATGTACAGTAATGGGTTTAGATATAAAGTAGGGAGCAGGATGCATTCGTCAATACTGTACATTGATTTACAGTCGTGCCCTGGTATCTTTATGATGCTTGGCATTTAGAACCATGGAGTCTTTTTAGGTCTGGAAGGGAACCCTGGAGGTCATCTAATCCACCCTCTTGCTCAAAGCCGGGTAATTTAATAGTTAGATCGATCACGGTTTTATACAGGTGGGTTTTGAAAGCTTCCAGTGATGGAAATTCCACAGCTTCTCTGGGCAACCTGTTTAAGCTCTTAAACATTCTCATTGCAAATTTCCTTTTTCCTTATATTTAGTCAGAATTTGCCTTACTGCAACTTGTACCCATAATGTTTTGTTCGTTTGCTGTGCACTTTTTAAGAGTTTGGCTCTGTCTTCTCTATCTCCTCCCCCCTCAGCCCTGAGTAGATCAGTCTGAAGCCTTCTCCAGTCTGGATAAACTTAGCTCCCTCAGCTTTTTGCCTTACATCATCTGCTCTAGTCCCTAACTGTTTTAGTGGCCTCTTCTTGTCTCTTAGTTTGTCAATATTTCTCCTATATTGGGAGAGGGGAGCAAAACTTGTCTTGTGGACTATTGAGATGTTTCCAGGTGTCTTTTACCCTTTGATAGACCCTAACTGCTGGTAAGAGCTATGTGGTATTTCAGAATGGCTACAGGCTGAATAGTGCCTGTAGTGTGCTGTAGTGACTCTTGCAAAAAGACAAGTGTTCTTCCCCCACTCTTCCAAAAAAAGGAAACAAGATCCATGGGGCTCCTCCTAGTATGAACAGATGATATTCCGGTGATCCAGATTGAACTGTATCCTTTTATTTCAACAAGGAATTTTGGTATGATAATATATAGTTTCTTCAGCTGTCTGTATTCCTACTGATTGCCATGATATTAGATTTGCTTTCAGTTTACTTCGTTTTGCTTTGCCTTATACCTTTATTATGCTGGATTCACCTGCATGAGTTTGACGTGATAGCCTAAGTGCAAGATACATCTCCGTGGGAATCCTGCATGCAGGAATGATCCTCTGGGAAAAGATGTAGATTGCAGGATCTTCAGGTGGCTTCCTCAGAAGATTATTTTTGGGCTCACAAGTTCCAGATTTTGTGGAGCTTATGGATAACTTATGGAACCAGGTGGATTGTCAGCTCTCTTGTCTTTTAGTTCCCTGTTGCTGTTGTTAAAGGGCTTCCTCATAACTGTCTGACAAGGACTCTGCCTGATGAGTGAGTAGTCCTGTAATTGTGGCTATTGCAGATAACTATTTCACTGCCAGCTGTAAAGGATTAGGAACGTGTGGTTTGTGCACAGTGTGTGCTATGAAACTAGTTGGCCAGAATAAAAATGGAAATGTTTTTTATTTTATGCAGCTATTTACACTTTTTGCAACAGAAATGTTTAACTGCTGTTAAACTATTGTGAAAAATGCTACCATATTTTGTCATCTTTGCACATTTCTGACTATGCAAGGGTATGGGAGACTCATGCCGAGTGTATCTTGGAGTTTCTGTTATTTTGGGGCAGCTAATGTCAGGAAAGACAGGTCAGTTTTTCTGGCAGTCAGCCTCTATGATAGTGTCACTGTATACCTTCAGGATTTCCTCATTTAGGTACACTCTTTATTGTTATTTGTGATCTAGAAAGCTCACTGTAATTGTCGCTCTCAAGCACAAACACCTTGACTGTCAACCTTAATCATTTTCTTGCAAACACAATGTAAACAGTGAAGTGTAATACTTCTTCATATAATATTAACTAATTCCCTTCACTGGTGTTTTGAATCCAGTTTAACAAACCCATTACACTGGAAAGCTGATGTTCTCAGATAGGTCAGGAGCATGGGATTCCTGCTATATCTTCACTCCAGGCCATGTTTAAGTTTTTAAATTGGTCTTTGCTGGTATGGGCTTTGCAGGCACGTATCTGAAGATATTTTGAGGACAAAATATCCAGATCTGGAAATTGTTAGATAATGAATATATCAGTGCCTATACTTCATCATATAGCATTAAACTCTTCCCCCGAAGGAATAGTTTCCTCCATTTCTCATGTTTCCATTTAAAGGATTTTTCAGATTAAAATTTTGAGTGACTTGGTGCCAACATCTAATTCATATTTATAGTTCTGCTTAAACAGTAACACGATCTCAGTTCAATGAGTGTAGAGTTTTTTATTTGGCATACATGAGTGATTTTCAGTCTTACTACTGAAGTAATTTAAACCTTCCAAATAGGCTCCAAATGTTTCCAGAAATGAGATCTGTATTTACATAATTTAGGGTTCTTGTGATTGAGTCCATGTAAATAATGTATGATGGAGAGATCTTCCTGTATCCAGTCATGATTAGAAGACTGTAGCACTTCCTTTTGCAATTAGGGAACTTTTTGTGATGAAATTATCAAAATGGAGTTAATTGGTTAGGGAGTATATCATCATGTACCCCTCCAAACATCTATTTTTTTTTTTCCTCTGTGTTTAGTTATCAGCATTTTAAGTAAAAAATAGCTGAATATTGATCTCGATCTCTGAAGCTGTGTGAGCTGTGTGTGCATTAGCAGTCTGTTTTCAAGCAGTAATGCGTTTTGGAAGCAATCCCCCCTGACTATCTCTATTTACAGCATAGAATCATAGAATCATTAAGGTTGGAAAAGGCCTCTGAGATCATCTAGTCCAACTGTCAACCCAACAAAACCATGTCTACTAAACTATGTCCTGGAGTGTCACATCCACACGTTTTTTGAACACCTACAGGGATGGGGACTCCACCACCTCCCTGGGCAGCCTATTCCAATGCCTCACCACTCTTGCAGTAAAGACATTTTTCCTAATATCTAATCTAAACCTCCCTTGGCGCAACTTGAGGCCATTTCCTCTTGTCCTATCGCTGGTTACTTGGGAGAAGAGGCCAACACCCTCCTCACCACACCCTCCTTTCAGGAAGTTGTAGAGAGCGATCAGGTCTCCCCTCAGCCTCCTCTTCTCCAAACTAAACAACCCCAGTTCCCTCAGCCGCTCCTCATAAGACTTGTTCTCCAGGCCCTTCACCAGCTTTGTTGCTCTTCAGTAGACACACTCCAGCACCTCAATGTCCTTCTGGTAGTGAGGGACCCAAAAATGAACACAGCATTCAAGATGCATCCTCACCAGTGCCGAGTAGAGGGGCATGATACTTCCCTACTCCTGCTGGCCACACTATTCCTGATACAAGCCAGGATGCTGTTGGCCTTCTTGGCCACCTGGGCACACTGCTGGCTCGTGTTCAGCCGGCTGTCAACTGGCACCCCCAGGTCCATTTCTGCTGGGCAGCTTTCCAGCCCCTCTTCCCCAAGCCTGTAGCGTTGCATGGGGTTGTTGTGACCAAAGTGCAGGACACGGCACTTGGCCTTGTTGAACCTCATACAGTTGGCCCCTGCCCATCGATCCAGCCTGTCCAGATCCCTCTGCAGAGCCTTCCTACCCTTGAGAAGAATAACAGTCCTGCCGAGCTTGGTGTCATCTGCAAACTTACAGAGGGTGCACCCAATCCCCTCATCCAGATCACTGTTAAAGACATTGAACAAGGTTGGGCCCAGTATTGAGCCCTGGGCAACACTGTGACTGGCTGCCAACTGGATTGAACGCCATTCACCACCACTGTCTGGGCACAGCCATCCAGCAAGGTAGACTCAGTTTTCAGGGTGGTCATGGTGTATATGAACTAGATATCTTTCAGAGGAAGCTAATCCAGAATAACTCCTCAGACACTGGAGTTCCTTTGGAACAGGTATAAGGTTCTGAACCAACAAAAGTGCCATCTCACCATGATATACCTAGCACACAGCAGGAGGCTCTTGAACCACTGAAAACCCTTGCAACTTCTTGAAGAGGTTCTTGCAGTGTATCAAGGATTAAATGTTGTATATTTCTACCTCTTTGCCATCCTTTGCCATCTCTCAGTGCTTTGTTTCGACTGCTGCTCCTTCCTCATCCATCTACACTTTTCCTGGTATGTAACCTTCTGTCATTTTTCCCCTATCTTACCTTCTGTTACCACAGTCCTTTCCTGAAGCCCTTTTTTCCATCTTCATAATTTTTTAAGTTCTTTTTCCTCCCCTCCTCTCCTCTTCTGCCAGGGCAAAGTCTGCCTCCTCAAATTCTGGTGAGGTGCCACCTGGGTCCTTGAGGCGATGCTGATGCTTACTAAACTGTGTTATTAGGGTTGCAAATGTCTTATGTGGGAGTGACCCATTGGCTCTATCAGGCAATCATTAATCTTATGGCTACTGCAAGATGCAAGAGACACGAGCAACACTGGATAAAATTACAGAAAATGAAGGTAGTACTCTGGGAAGACTCAGGACAGCAATGAACTTTGTGGTAGCACAGATGTGCCTCTGTTCTGGCGAGCCTGAAGAGACTTTTGGGTAGGGTCACATCACTACACCTCATGCTGATTTAGATTTCTATACCTTGGCTCCTGGCATCATGAAGTTGGAGAGAGTCTGGAAGAGCTGCTTTTGGGATTCATGACTAGAAATCCTTCACAACATCCCTGTGACAACACATCCAGAGACACTTTTCTGACATGCATTAGCAACAACATCTTAGTGCCAGCACTATTACCTTCACCCTGATCAAATTTACTGCTTTTTCTGCACGTCTTGTAGAAGCGCAAAATACTTCTGGTAAGCACATAGCATTGGGGTGGGAGTTTTGAGGAAGCAATCCAGGGTGCATCATCTGTCTGACTGGGAGGGATCCTGTGCCCTTTAAAAGCAGCTATGTGGAGCAAGTGAACCATAATAAATACCTATGCCAGAAACTGACATCAGTGAAACTCCAGTGTTTAGCCAAATCATGGTCTTAGAGAAGATGCAGCAGCTATGTGATCCACTGTAATGGAAAATCTAAACCAGAAAGTAGTGGCAGTAGTCCTCTATCTGCACAGATCACATTCTTCTGTTTGTGGAATCTTTAGGCTTATTAATGACAGTTAAGTAAGAAATTAATGGTACTATAATGTCAGTAGCTTCTGTGTCTGACATGTTAGGCTAAAAACCACAATGGCTATTTTCCATGGAGAGGGAAAAAAGTGGATTTTTAAGGGCTTTCTCCTTCAACAAAACAGCATAACCTACTTTAGAAACAAGTAAATTTTGTGATTTCATGATTTGAGATATTTAGTATGCCATCTTTGTAGCCCTTTGATTTTATACAATAGCATGCATTGCTCACAGAGGATAACAGAAACTGAGAGTGACTAGAAGAGCCAGTGCAGAGGCGAAATATAATCAGCTCTGCCAAGCCTGTCAAATGAAGTGTTGTCTGTAGACACACAATAGTTTAGTCCATGTAAATGAGTTTTGAAACTTCTGGTGTCTCAGCCATGCCAATTTAAAGCGTGTGTTTCATGATGATGCTCCTGTTCCAAGCTGTCTTAATATATTGTAGAGAAGGACAAATGTGGTCAGTAGAAGAATTTCACAGCCCTTAGATACAGTAAGTTCCAGGGCTTTATTTCTATAAGGGAGCTATACGCTTTTAAGATTCAGCTGCACAGGGTGCTGGGATATCTTGTGTAGACAGTGGTTTTGCTAGGAAAGGTTGGATCAGATGATCCTTGAGGTCCATTCAAACAAGTTATTCTATGATTCTATACTTATCAGAAAATGTTAAGGGGCTTACCTGTGCTGCTGAGCTGCATCATACAGTGGCTTAAGCTGAAGTGGGCAAAATGGGAAGAGGAATGGGAATTACTTGTGAATTGTGCTGAGAATGTAGCATGGCTCTGTGGCAGCAGGGTCATGAGCAAGAAAGACTCCCCCATCAATAAATTCTGCTGTGCCATGCTTTGACATTAACACATAGGAAAGCCAATAAAGTTTTCATTTTAATCCTATATGGCAATCCGGCAATCGTTAATCATATGATTGTTGTAAGAAAAATAAAAAACCCACAGTGAAAGTCTTAAGTACTTGGAGATGGCAAACATTTATAGAAGGTGATGGTTCTGAAAGCTGTTGTAGATTACTGAACCTTATTTTTCCATCAAACTCCAAATTCTTCTAGCACATTGTTGAATTTTCTATTTACTTATTGATGTTAAGGCATGTCGTGGGACAAACTAATGCAAAATGGTACGGATGTTCTTTCAGGCACACAGAGGTAAGTTGTCTAGATTGTGGTTGTTTTGTACAAGCAAATTTTTAAGTATCACTGCTTTGCAATGCCTAAACGAAGACACCAGCATCTGCACACACATAGATGGTAGCTGTACTCCAGCTCTGACTGATATTGAATGCACTGTGCTGCAGGAAATTCAAAAGAGAAGTGGATTGTCGGCTTAATGCTCAGATCAAGTTAGAAGCTTCTCACATTGCTTCATTCTCAACAATCCTCTCCCCCAGAAATATAGCTGGAGGAAATCAGAGATTTGTAACTTCTGCATATCTGCTGCTCTGACAGCTGTCTTATTTTGTATTGATTTTTTTTTGACAGTGCATGCCAGTTGCTGACAATTGCTAGAAGTTGTGATATGCAAAGTGTTATTAATATTCTAAATGACTACTTGTCCTGGTTTCAGCGTAATTCAGAGTTCATTTTCTTCCTAGTAGCTGGCATAGTGCTGTGTTTTGGGTTTAGTATGAGAACACGCTGATGTTTTAGCTGTTGCTGAGCAGTGCTGACACCAGCCAAGGACTTTTCAGCTTCCCATGCTCTGCCAGGGGCACAAGAAGCTGGGAGGGGGCACATCCAGGACAGCTGACCCCAACTGGCCACAGGGCTATTCCATACCATGTGGCGTAACGCTCAGTATAGAAACTGGGGGAGTTGGCCGGGGGGCAGCAATCGCTGCTCGGGGCCTGGCTGGGCATCGGTCAGCGGGTGGTGAGCAATTGCATTGTGCATCACTTGTTTTGTATAGTCTTTTATCATTACTATTATTATTATTTTCTCTTCCTCTGCTGTCCTATTAAACTGCCTTTATCTCAACCCACGGGTTTTAGGTTTTTTTCCTGGTTCTCTCCCCCATCCCACCGGGGTGGGACGAGGGTGAGTGAGCAGCTGTGTGGGGCTTAGTTGCCGATTGGGGTTAAACCACAACACCACTATGTGGAAATGTGTGATGCTACTGTCAGAGTAGGGCATGGTGCCCCACTTAGTGTTACATTTTTTTCTGTATGCTACATATTCTTTTAGGTGTACTAGGGATCTTTATATAAAGATACTAATATGAAAAATGGATGAAATGTTTTTTGTACATCAGCATAAGAAGAGTTTATAGAATATTGATGAAATAAGAAAATAACACAGTTCTTTTCAAGAATAAGGCTTTATTTTGAAAAACAAACTAGAAATGCATTAATTCCTTTGTAAATGGAAGTAATTAACCTTTAAACATGCAAAACTTATTTATGTACTTATTCATAATCACAATGCCACAAGGCATGGGATTATGTTTTACAGTTCCCTACCTGTCCTGGTTTCAGCTGTTTACACCAGTCAAGGACTTTTCAGCTTCCCATGCTCTGCCAGGTGCACAAGAAGCTGGGAGGGAATGCAGGCAGGACAGCTGATCCCAGTTAGCCTCAGGGCTATTCCATACCACCTGATGTCAAGCTCAGTATATAAACTGGGGGAGCTGGCTGGGGGGGGGAGTGATTGCTGCTTGGGGGCAGGCTGGGCGTTGGGTGGTGAGCAATTGCATTTTGTATCACTTGTTTTGTATATTCTGTTGTTGTTATTGTTATTTTCTCTTTCTCTGCTGTCCTATTAAACTGCCTTTATCTCAGTCCACGGGTTTTAGGGTTTGGTTGGTTTTTTTTCCCCTCCCTGGTTCTTTCCCCCATCCCACTGGGGTAGGGGGAGGGTGAGCGAGTGGCTGTGTGGTGCTTGGTTGCCAATCAGGGTTAAACCACAACACTACCTAATTATATGGATCCAGAATATAAAAACCAAAATGCATAAAACAGTATAACTGATAAATGCTCATGTAAGTGCCTTTCATATTTTGACTGTTTTTAAGATACACTAACGTTTGGAACTAAAAAAGTTCAATAGTTTATTCCTGCATTATTTATATTCTCTTTCCTACCAAATGAAGAAGGGATTGATGATTGCTGTGAAAGCTGTATTATTCCACTCTGAATCCTATATTGGTGAGAAAACATTAACTTTGTTAATAATTAAACAAGTAAAAAACTCCAAACCAAATGATGCATCACCTAGTCTTTATTAGGCAGACTATCCTTACATTTTTATTGTAAGTTTGAGCTTCTCCTTGATTTTTCTTTTTATTTTTGTATTGTTATCTGCGTTTTCACTCATATCTCTACTTATTCTACAGTTGCAGGTCAAATGTTGATCTACTTCTCTGCCTCACTGTTTTAAGTGTTATTCACACCTTTTTGGACTCGTTGGCTAAAACTATGTATACCGGTTAGGGAAATTCTCATTATTAAATCAATTTTATTTTCTTAGTATGTTTTAGGCATTATTACGGATGGCTTCTACTGCTGGAGCTGTGGCCCATAAGACTAGTTTCTAAATCGGCAAGTTGCAAATACTCTATGACAGGTTTTTGCTTCCACTTGGTTGTTTTATCAGTAGGTTCATCAAGAAGTGTAACACAACTATACCATTAGTTTTTTAACCTTAGATAGCCTATATATTTTTGTATATTCCAGTGAGCAGCACCAATGTGCTTAAATTAAACCTGCAGAATGTATGTATATGCAAATCCTGGTGGTTTATGCATAACCAACATGGACAGTTTTAATAAGCAATTCATTAGATTTTGTTCTGACTCTGCAGCAGGTTGCAGCCGATCTTGCTCACCACTTCTCCCAGTGCTATTTGAACAAGCACCGTTAATGTTGTAGTGTATTTCATTACACAGGCTATGACTGGGCAAAGGCATAAAATGGACTTGAGCTGGGTGTGGTTATACTTATCCTTATGGATACTTATCTTGGATACAACTAAGAGGCAAGGAGTTGAATAAATTTAAAGCTTTCTTATTCTGGTGTGTCAGACTGGAGGCTGTTGCAGCCACCTTAAAGATGTTTTTGATTCATTGTTTAATCATACCATTCCTTTAAATTCCTTCTATTAATTAATAAAAAGAATATTGTGGCTCTTCAGCTAAAGAGATTAAGAGCTTGAAATCTCTCCCCATAATAAAAATCAAGCTATGTTAGACAGGAGGAAATTCACTTCCCACTTTCCTAGGGTAGTGAGAAAAGCAGTAAGCTTAACGGACCATTGAGAACTATGTTTTAGTAGTTCTCACAAAAACAGCCAAAGGATGAAGGAATTGGAAATTAGGTAATCAAAACAAGCCAGCTTTCGAAAAATGGATAAACACTGAAATCAGATGTCCAGTGGGGCTGAGAAGAGACTTTCACAATCACTATATGACACATAAAAACTGAAGAAAAATCAGAGAGAGTGACTATACGCTCTTCAGGGAATTCTCCCATTAAAATTTAATATCTTATCTTGTCCAATGGGAAAAAGAGTGAATTTTTTTCAAATCAAACTTACTATAAAATGTAGGTCTAAGGACTCTCTATGTTAATCAGCATCATTTCCCTTATCTATGCAGGAGGAAGAACAGATAGACTAGACATTGGACTAGTCTTCATGGCCCCTGAATTAGATTCATCGCTTTGCTTCAGGAGGAAAGAGATGCCCTGAGGCTGGGGTTCAACAAAACTTCACTATCAGAACACAGAGAAGCACAGGGAAAAATTACAAGATCTGCTTTAAACTAAGATGGATGTCTCTTCTTCCAGCTAAGGTGGTTTCATTGTATAAAATAACTTAATTTTCTTCGAGTAGGTGTTGGAAATTATCCCTAAATATCTCTTGATCTCTGGAAGGCTTCAATAGAAAAGATAATAGTTTTAGACCCAGTATGTTTAGGGCAGTCAGATCTCCAACTAATAGAAAGGGATGCATTTCTGCAAAATGAATTGCACTATTTTGCATGTCCTGGTTTCACCTGGGATGGAGTTCATTTTCTTCCTAGCAGCTGGCATAGTGCTGTGTTTTGGGTTTAGTATGAGAACAATGCTGATAACACGCTGATGGTTTAGTTGTTGCTGAGCAGTGCTGACGCCAGCCAAGGACTTTTCAGCTTCCCATGCTCTGCCAGGGGCACAAGGAGCTGGGAGGGGGCACATCCAGGACAGCTGACCCCAACTGGCCACAGGGCTATTCCATACCATGTGGCGTAACGCTCAGTATAGAAACTGGGGGGAGTTGGCTGGGGGGCAGCGATCGCTGCTTGGGGCCTGGCTGGGCATCGGTCAGTGGGTGGTGAACAACTGCATTGTGCATCACTTATTTTTATTTTGAGGATGATGATGATGATTATTATTATTATTATTTTCCCTTCCTTTTCTGTCCTATTAAACTGTCTTTATCGCAACCCATGAATTTGACTTTTTTTTTTTCTGATTATCTCTCCTATCCCACTGGGGATGGGGAGAGTGAGTGAGCGGCTGTGTGGTGTTTAGCTGCCTGCTGGGATAAACCACAACATTACTTTACACTGTAAATAATATTAACATTTCTTTTTCAATATATCTATTAATCTTGGAACACTTTATCCTTTGTGCCTAGTTGAAGACACTTATAATGTACCCAAAAACCTGATGGTGATTTCAGGGTCAAATACTGATTTCTCATAGCAGGGGTGAAAAACTGATTATAATTAATGTGACTAAATTAGATTTGTCAACACTTACACTGTCAGGAAGATTTTCCCTGAGGTACCTTTCAGGATGGAGACACTTTGTTCATGAGAATGGACAGTTATTTGGTAAATCATGCATGGTGGCATCAGGTAGGATTCTGTGGCTTAACCAAGAGACCTGATTAGGATTTTTAACTGCTTGAGCTGTGGAGAGCAGGGACTTACATTTCCTGCTGTTATCACACAACTGGATTTTTCCAGTTCCTGCTGCAAGGTCTGTCTATGTTTGACAAATTGTCCCAAGAAGACATCTCAGGGGAGATAAACCAGCATTTTTCATTCATAGAACCTCACCTCTGAAATCTACTACTGCAAGAAAACACATACTACTGAGCTAGGAATTAGTCACAGGAACAAAGTATTCCTAAGATTTGTTGTGGCAAGACTTTTCTTCAGTACTGTCTGTTTCCTCCATCATCAGTAAAAAGATAGGGCTAGAACAGACCTCAGAAGGCCAAATAATTAATCCTTCCCCCTTAACAGATTTTATTGCCCTGCAGGTAGGTGTCAGCTGTAAGTTTTATGCTAAGAGGTGACTGCCTGATCTGTTCTTGGATGTCTCCAGTAGTGGAGATTCTACAGCAGATTCTAGCACCTGAATATCCTTACTGTTTTTCTAATACCATGCCTAACTTTCCTTGCTGTAGATTACTTATTTTACTGTATGCCATGGACATAAAGAACAGTTGATTCTGAGTAATGTTAAGACTGAGGTTATCTTCCCCGCATTTTTTTTCCCCTAGCATGCATGTAGACACACACAAACATATACATATGTATATATATAAAAATGAACACACATAATTTAGTCTTTGTCTTGTCATTCTTCCTTTTTTCCAGGAATTCTTTATCTAGTGCAAAAAAAGTGATTAATACTAGACACACTACTCTCAACTTGCCAGTTCTGGGGAGAATGGAAAGTTTCCTTTTCCTTCATAGGTAAGTCCACACTGGGGCTATATCTATATGCAAACATGGCTAAAGAGCTTTTCCCTGGGAATACCTGTGGGAGGTTTCCTTAGCCCATCTCTCTGCATGTGCTATCCATGAATCATCTCTGAGAAGGACAAAGTAGATAGTCTTCTGAGTTCACCTCAGTTGCTTCACTGAGAACAAAATTTTCCTCCTCTCAGAACTTGACCTGCATCCTAACTTCAGGTAGTACAGACTGATTTTTCTCCTGCAGCACTTGAGCTTTTAGTGTGGAAAGCCTTCTTTTCATGAGCTTTGTTTCTTTTTCTCAGATTAAAGAACCTGTCAGACTTTGTACAGTGAATAGCTTCTGTTTGCCCTCTTAGCTCCAAACATTGTGTTTCTTGTGGAATATTGGTGTAGCTGCAGTTCATCCTGCCATGGTGTGAAGCACATTGTGACTTCTTGACCACTTCAGGCATGAGTTGAAACTATCGGTGACATCTGAGGCATGTCTTATGCAAACTCACAAAGTCTCCCACTGGTCTAGGACAGTTAGAACTAACAGGTCATCTTTGAAAAGAAGGAAAGAGAATCAGAATTGTTCATCGTCAGTTCCTCCCTCCTTGGAAATCAGTTTATCCCTCTCTACTGTATCAGCAAATAGTAATTTAGGATTATTTTTCAGGAATCACTGAACGTCACTAATATTACTGTTACTGCTAGTGTGGTGCTCAAAAGTTACAGGAGACTTCAAGTTTCTCAGAGGAGTTTCACATTTCAGAAGAGACTAAATTGTGGAGGAAAAGGACTTGTTCAGTATTTGCACTGCTGAGATGCTACATTTCGTGCACATGTACACATGCTAAGTAGCATCCTTTGAGAGTCTGCAAAATCCTCCAGACAACCTCTGGAGAGTGACCTTCCGGCTTCTATTTATATTATTCATAACACCATATTCCTTTTCATACAAAAATATATATTAAAAAAAAAACATAAAAATCAGGATGTTGTACCTCACATGCATTAACTTTTTTTCTCCAGTGGTGGTGGTGAAGGATGGCAGAGGAGGGCATGGTGCTGTATCCCTGCTTAAAGAGTATTCAGGACATACGATAGAGTGCGCACACAGGATACCCAGGGTACAGATTGCACCTTATCCTGCATCTAGACTGGCTAATACACCTTATAATTAACAGTACCTAGATTGAAATATAGAAATAGCCACTGAAAAGGGAACAAACCCCTGCTTTCCCACACTCCTGAATGTGCAGCTTAATCACAAGGCTAAGGAGTGTTGCCCACCTCTTCCCCCTCCCTCAGTTCAGTGAATCGTTTATTCCTGTATGCAAAGTAGGCAAGAGTGACAGTGATCTTTTCCCCTGTGACTCTGTAGCCAAGTGTTTCTTCGGGAATATATTGATTAGTTTATATTCGCTTCCCTTCAGCACAAGCAAAGCTGAACCCAGGTTTCTAATACTGGAGTGAGATTCACAGGACAGGTGCTGCCCTCATTGTGATTTAAAGAAAAGCTAATTGTTGCTATGCAATTTGTTGTCTGTTTTTTTTGACTTTTTTTCCTATTTTTAAAGAGTACATCCAGGGGAAAATTTTTGGATGTGAGTTCCAAGTAGAAGCATGTATTTCCTCGTACCCTTGATTTGGGTGTCCAACCCAGGCTCTTGGGGTGCTAGCAATTCCCTGAATTTCATTATAAAGCTGTTTGCTCCCCCTGTGAAATTTATTAATGATCTGTGTCTATTGCATTGCTGCAATGACTGTGGCCCAACACCTCTCCAGGTAGTCCTTTCATAGGTCTGATCCTTAAGTGCAGTGTAGACACCCTCTTTCTCATATGGTGTAGGTGTTTACAAGGATAACTACAACTAACTTACGGTTGAATGTCTAATACTGTAAATTAACAGAAAACTATATATAAACAGACTCACCTGGATTTTATGAGCAAAACATACAGGTTCTTTAGCAGATGCACACCACACCTGAAGAAAGGATATAAGAAGAAAGCAATAACAGCAATACTGTTAAAGCATCTACAGTCTAGAGTGTGTGTGTAAATTATGATAAAATATCAGACTTTTGCATAAAACAGTGTCTGCCATCTATTTTTCAATCTTCTATTTCACCAGTATCTAGCTGTTTGCAAGCTGTAATAGTGGAACCTGTCAAAGGATAGACTAAGAGTGAGTAATCATAACTTTATGCCCTTAATCTTATTCTGAATAAGTGGGCATGAATGTGCTGTGTACATATATATGCAAACAGAGCTATGTGTATGTCCATTCAGTCTTCAAACTGTACCAGATAAGTTCTGTGCTGCCTATTAGTTTGACTAAGGTGTATGTTTTTAGGGAACAAGATGAGGCTATTTTTAGAAGAATATTCTTCAATATGCTAAGTAATGTAGCTTCTTCCTTTGTTTTACAAAAGGCACGTTCATTAAAACATAAAACAGGAAAGATGAGTTCCTTTCCTCCCACCTGCTTCTGTTAGAATTTTTATTTTGAGGGTCTGAAAGGTTCTTGGAGTTTTATGTCTGTTTTTTATAGCAGAAATTAGTCTGCTTTTTTGGTCTTGTTGCCACTTATTTGTCACTTGTTCTATGTGTTATAATATTAATGGAGAAAAACCTGTTTAAGTATATAGGATTCTCATCCATTGAATTTAAATGTAGTGACTGTTATCAGGCCCTCCAGAAAGTCCTTTAAAAATGGATAATCATCAACTTTGACATTACTGATATCACATTTGTCAAAAAAGTACATCTTTCCTAACATGTGCACATGACACTTTTTTATTTCATATCTGAAAGTGTAAGATAAATATGCTCAAATTTATGGTTGTTTTATACATGCCCTCTTTTAAAATAGAGGGGGAGAAAATCAATAGACTCTCCACTTCTGAGATCTTCATTCTGCAAGGCCACTTCTACTCATCAGGAACCAATGCTTGTTGCAATCTGAGGATAAATATGTGTGCATGCCTGGTGCAAGCAAAGTCCTTATTAGAATATTGACAGCAAACCACTGACCTGCTTTACCATTAACAAAGACAGTTTCAGTTTTAAGGGGTAGTGTCAAAAAGAATAGGAGAAAAGTCCAAATGTGAAGTAAGAGGATAGCCTTTTCACTAAGGACAGATGTAGGAAGTGTCTTGTCAGCCTATATAAAAGTATTATCTTTCTGCCTAAACAAAAGACCTTCCTATCTAAATGCATGGTAAAAATTAGCATTTGCTCAGGACAGGTCTTCATAGCTCCATCTCCTCTCTCATGTTTTTATTCCTTTTGTTCTCTTCAGCTGAATAATTTGAACACTGATTTTGTGCTCTTGAACACTTTTTATGTTTAATGAATGTTTTGCATTTTACAACTTTTCATTTTGCCCCCTTTAATGAAATCATACTGCATTTAGACTGCAGAGTAAACAGTATGTAATCGTAATCTGGTTTGATCATCTATCTCACTATATTGTATAGTAGCTTCAAAGAATACCTCTGTCTACAGAAATCACAGTCATATCCCTGATTGAAGTTTACTATTTTACCTGAGAATACTCCTGAATCAAGCCTATAAATATCCAAGATACAATCAGGTCTTCCTTTTGACTATAATATATGACATAGTCTGCAAATTGTTCTTCATACTTTCAGGTATGCCTTAGCAAAACCATAAGCCTTCATTTGTCTTTAACTCTCTCATCAAAACCCGTATTTGCTTTGACGGCATGGAAATCTCAAATTTTGGAGCTGATGCTGCTGTCTGACTTCAGTGCTCACCAAAACTGCAAACACACCCATTTCACTGCGTTTCCTGACTTACCTTTTTTGTTTGTTTCCCGACTTACCTTTTTTGTTTGTTTCCCATCATAAATCCTTTGCCATCTGAGACAAGGGTTTCTTTTTGTTCCATTTGTATCATGTCTGTCAGAGTGGGGTTATGTCATGATGAATTATTATTAATGGTGAGCAACAGTCATCAGATAATTTATGGTAATATCAGATTCCAGCAGCAGTGGCTGTCTATGATTGTCACTCTGGAGTGTAAAGTCATTACATTCCAGATTTGTATGATCATTGCTGGTTTCTCTTACTAACCTCCAGCATGGCAGTGAGGTGCTCTGTTCCTCAGCACATCTGCATCAGCTGCATTACACATATAACCTTTGTGCTTTGTACTTGTTGTACTAAGAGTAGGATTGAGTAGGATGACATGACAGGTCTTTTTTGGTTTTTGATGTTACCTTTTCTTAAAATGTCAAATCATCTCTTGCTGCTTTTCATCTGTTAAATACAAGTGATTTATTCAGTTCAAATTTCTAATTAGCATTTCTTGAAAATGATAAATAATTCCTATACATTGGCCTTTTCCCAGCAGACATCATCAAAATGATGTCTAAAAGAAACTACAAACATAGACTGTACTGAAAACTGCCAGGTGAATGGGTGATACCAGCTAATTCTTTGGCACAAAAAAGATAGTCCTGCAATAACATGTCAGATACATTGCACATCTCCAATAACATTTGTTCTTGAAAGTACTTCTGAATACATTAATGGAAAGAGTGTGTTTTATATCCCACTGTAGGTATGGTATTGTAGAAACGGAAGATGAATGAAGGGAAAAGAAGGATGTTTTGTATGTATATTGAATTACATTCACAGAACAGATGTTAAGGTTTGCACCAGGTCAGAAATATTCTGGGACTTCCTTACTGCTGTGAAGGAAAAGGGCAGGAAAAGGTCAGATGACAGCTCTAGATGATGTGGGTATGTGGATAACCATTTCAGAACAGCAACATCCCAACCTGCTGAATTATGTCACAAATGACAGTGTGACACACCACCACATCTCACGGCAGAATAGAGGTACAAAGTGTTTCTATCCGTCGTGCTTTTGCAATACAAAAGTAAAAATTATGATCAAACAGCTAGGTTTGAAGAAAGAATAATTGAAATTTATGATGTCTAGTCAGTATCATAGCCATCAAAATGAAAATGACAATCAGTAAACTATTCAAAGAAAAAATTCATATGTACCTTGTACATTATATACACATTCAAGTGACAAATGTGACAGGTTTCAGTGCAGGGAAAGGATCAGCTCAGATATTTCATATTTGTACCGACTCATAGACTGACAGGTTCAGGTAACTTTATATAAGGACTACATTTGTCATAGTTGTCTGTAAACCAGGTGCCATTTCCCAGGATTAGAATGGTGTTTCCAGACCTGCAATGGATTATCTTCCTTTCACCTCTTCTGTATTTTTCCTGTGTTGACTAATGCAACATGATATCTGCTTGGCCAAAAAAGGTCGTACTGCTGCTTCATTCTCAGCATCTTCTTCCACTCTTCTTGCTGGGTCCCTGATTATTTTGACTCAGTGTTTTCTTTTGAGGTTGCTGCCGCAATCTCTTTGCAAAAGAGGTAGCCAAATATTCCAGTTCTTAGGTAGTTTATTTTTTAGCTCAATTATTCTCCAAGGTTAATTATTCCTGATGCATCTGAATTTGTAGATTTATTGAAAGTAATCACAGCTGTGATGAATTCATATAACCCAGTATCTTTATTGCACCACTGTTTAAATTTCTGGTTTTGCATTTGAATTGCAGCATTTAGCATTACATTTGAAGTCAAGCTCTGATGAAGTTCATGAGTAACTACAAGAGTAAATCGCCTTTTAGAAGCATGCACTGAATGCAGTGACTATCAGAACACTTCTTTCATCAATTAGTGTTCATAGATTGATGAGCAGCCTGAATAAATTCTCTCCTGCTCTCACAGCTTTTTTTTTTTTCTCTGATGTTTACCTCTTTCATAATGTTTAAAGGATGATAATTCTAAGCTGTAATTGGGGCTTCTTAATCTTAGAAGCTTTCTATTACTTACAAATTTATCATTGGCTTGGCTTTGGTGTGTGAATAAGTTTCTGGAAGGTCTGATGTTTGTAAAGGGAAAAAAAAAGCCTCTAAACTTATACTGGAAATTTGCTGATGTCAAACAAATCGTGTGCATATCTCCTTTGAAAACATTTTCTGAGATCTCAAAGTTCCATATATGGTTTCAGAAAGGCCAAGTAAGTAGGCAAAAGGGATATGAGAGTCATTTGAAATACTATTTTTATTTTTCAGGACAGTTACTTTTTTTTTTTTTAACAACTTTTTTCCTTAAT
>VZTL01003271.1:0-11828 GCA_013400535.1 Scopus umbretta | reverse complement strand
CCCCGTTCCATCAGATGATCCCTTTCATCATCTTTTTTTCCATTCCCACAGGTTCTCCTAGCAGTATTAGTCCAACAAAAAACATGATGGACAGGTTCCTTCTGTGTTTCAGTTCTGCTTCTCATGTTCAAGCAGCTGGCTAATCTGTTGTCTGTATCCAAGCTGATCACTAGCTTAATTCTTTAACAAATCTTAAGGAAGCTTTAGTTTTTCTGTGTTTCACATTGCTGTCCTAGTGAACATACGGGCTGCATCTCTGGGGTATCTTAGATATGTCTGCCATCTCCTTGTCTCTTTCTACGGAAGTGACATCCAATGCCTATTATCTTTCTACATGATTTTTCCTTACCCTGTCTTGGTTGTGTTTTTCTCCTTGTCATCAGTCATGTGTCATCCAGTTGATCCCAAATCTTTCCGTTTGTGCTGGTTCTCTTTTCCTTGGTGTGTTCTTATCTTTGTGTAAACATTACCATTGTCATTAGCTCATTATCCATTCCAAAGAGCTCCTCTTTGCAATTTGTTTAGGCATATCTCTATATAAACACAATTTTTCGCAGGTATCCACAGCATTCTGCATTTTCTTCATCCAGTTGTCATTGCTCTCTGTGTTTCTTTTCCTGCTGGTGGATGCTTTAGAACAATTAAATTGGGAATATTGTACCCGGTGTGGTAATAGCAGCAGATTCTTCCCCAACCAGTTCTCTACTCTTGATAGCAGCAATTTATTTATGTTGTACCTACAATGTAATATATGTATATAAATGTAAGATATGTTTTATTTGCAAGGATAAAAATTTTTATGTATCAAGTGTGGATGAGGTTGTTTCTATAGATGCCTTTACTAAGATCCTAGCTCAGAATCAGTTCTTCATTCAGTGGATATTGTAGGTAGGCAGTTATGGTAAACATAACTAAGTGTGGTTTTCTCCTTACCAAAGAGAGAGATGCTAGGTTAATGCTACAGTTAAGTAAAAGAAAGATTGATTGTTTACAGTCCTTACTGAAACTTGCAGCACTTCCTCTGCTGTTATCACTTCTGGCATCTAAGTTCTGTGAAGTGGTATGAGATGCCCAGTGGAGAGGAAGAAAGTTACACCTGAGTTTAGGCTAGACTTGTCTCATAGCTACCTCCTGATGCTTAATGGGTTTCTGCATGCTCTAAGTGGCTGCTTCTTAGTGCAATACTGGAAGTAAAGAAATAATAATAAAAAATTTCAACAGTGCTGCTATTAGAAGGGAAGAAAGGTGAGAAGGGGAGGAGCGTAGCTCTTGATGTGTTTGTGTTGAATGTTGATAATGCTGCTTTAATTGAATCACTTTAGTTTGTTTGATTGAAACCACTTCTGAATCCAAAGATGACCAAAAATTGCTCAGACATCTCGGCTAGGTGTTTCTTGTTCTAAAAACCTCTGAGAAAAGCAGCTGATCTCAACTAGAGGGGGTTAAATTATGAAGATTTAATGTATAATGAATCAATTTCCAAGGTGAATTATGCATGTTGCAGTCTACTGAATTTTTGTACTTATGATCTGCACTGTAATGTAACGATATAGAAGCTTATTTCCAGATGCAAGCTAAGCAGCAGTGTGTCTCCTGATCACATTTGTTGTTCTACCTTGTGTGTGTTAACAGGTGTGGTTGAAAATTATATTTGGCTGCTTTTTATTTTCCACACTTTCTTAATGGTGCATTAGTAAGCCACTAGATGGAGGTATTATTCTGGTTGTGCAGCTGTCTGCTGCTAAGCTGTATTTCTTTAAAGGCTGTAAAGATGTTGCATTGTACCTATACATAAAGAAGAACAGCTGAAAAAAACTTTTCACTTTTCCTTTCCCCCCTTACCTACATTTCTAAAGAAAACTGTTATTCAGCCTAAAAGAGGTGCTTGTGACTTAAAAACTAGGTAGTGATGTAAAGACTGAAAAGAGAAGGATTGAAAGGGCAAGGGGATTTGATTTATTTGATTTTGGGTTTTTTGAGGCTACCATGCTAACACTTCTTCATTGAAATAATACACAGTAGTGAGAAAGGTGACTTCAAGATTTAATAACCTGGTTGTTTCAGATAAAACTTAGAGCTGGCAGATCTCCTTCCTTTGCAAAATACTGTTTCCTCTTTAATCAGCATGCACACATGTATACACATACATGGACAAGTTATGTTGGAAACTAATGGCTGTAATGTGTCTTAATGACCTTGCCTTACTAATAGAAGAAAATCTGGATAGGAAGCTGCAGAAACAGTGATGCTGGGTGTTTGCTGTCCTCGCTGCCTTTCAGGGTGGGGGGTCTGGGGTTCTTGTCAGTGTTGATGGAGCAGACAGGTGGCTTCAGGAGTTGTTGTGTGTTCACACAGATGTAATAAGTAAGCTTTGTAGAAAAAGAAAACCCCTAAGGCATTGCATTGGTTTCGACTCTGAGATGACCCTCCTACTATGTCACCTTATAAAGGGAACTTGATAAATTTGTAAAGACAACAGTATTGCATATCTGTGATGCTTTTTGCAACTCTCTAACACAACACATACTCCCCTTCTTCCCTTGCTGTGTTTTCCCAANAACCTTAATGATTCTGTTCTGTTCATTTCAGGTTTGCATGAGGAACATTGTTGGTTGAAAGCTTCCTTTCTTTGAGCTATCTGAAGAATCTTCTTTGAGTGCAGGTTCATCCATTTGGGGTTTGGAGCCTTTTCTAGTTCCTCACCACAGCTTAAGTTACAGGTTCCTGGTAGTTTTAACACATTTGACTTCATGGAGCTGAGGAGATCAGAATACCTTTGACTTCAATTACCAGCTCTTTTCACTTGTTAAACTTGCCCTTTAGCATTCAATAAATTTAGTAACAAGATGTTCCTTAATTATTCTTTTTCTGTTTCAATTTAAAATCAATTAGCTTATGTTTTCCTGACCCAGGGTTATTTTCTAGGAGCAGCTCTTCTGTAACATTCTCATTAATTACCGAATTGGTATCTGAAATAATATTGCCTCTATCAGTTCAGAGATTATTTGGTGGAAAAGAACTCTGTCTGCTTCCACCTCTGGGAATATATTTGAGCACCATCCTAGGCAATGTTTGTTCTCTGGTCAACCATCTTAGATATAAGCTCTCATAGTAACATAGTTTTGAGGAATGTTCCCCCTCAAACAATATTTGGAATTTCATTTCCTCTCCCTTAGCAGAGGTTGCTTTATGCTTTTTTTTTTTTCCAAAATGGTTTTGATTTAAGTTCTTTTATCCATAGTAACCTACTTTTTTTTTTTTAAAACACTTGGTGTTTCTTTGACAGAATAACTTTTATGTGTCTTTCTGTGACCCTTCAGTATCTTTCTGTCCTTGTTGTCCTACCACCTTGTCTTCTTTCTGATGTCTGGTGCCATGTCTTGTACTAATATTTTTACTGCTAAAACACACTTCTTTTAGTGTGAGAATACCTGTTGTTGTGGGTTTTTTTTTTTATTTTTCCTCGTTCCGCAGCTCTCCCCAGGCACTTTCTAACTTCATTAGTTGTGGTTATTTCTCTAATTGCATTATCTTACTATTGTTCATGTCAGTGTCGATGCTTTTTCTCCTTAATACTCCTGTGCAGATTTTTGCTTCCAGCACTGAGTGGTTCGTAATTCTTTCTAGGATTTCTGCTGTAAATCTGTCAAGCACAGACCTTATTCTTAGACTAGCCAGTGTCTCTTGTGCTGTAATAGAGACCTTCCATCTGTCGTGGACACCTTGGAAGAATGAAATAGCCAGATTTCTTCTAGTTACTTTTGAGCCATCTGCTGGTTTATTATCTTGTGGTTTTAAGACTTGTGGAGCAATTCTGCCNTTCAGTGGATATTGTAGGTAGGCAGTTATGGTAAACATAACTAAGTGTGGTTTTCTCCTTACCAAAGAGAGAGATGCTAGGTTAATGCTACAGTTAAGTAAAAGAAAGATTGATTGTTTACAGTCCTTACTGAAACTTGCAGCACTTCCTCTGCTGTTATCACTTCTGGCATCTAAGTTCTGTGAAGTGGTATGAGATGCCCAGTGGAGAGGAAGAAAGTTACACCTGAGTTTAGGCTAGACTTGTCTCATAGCTACCTCCTGATGCTTAATGGGTTTCTGCATGCTCTAAGTGGCTGCTTCTTAGTGCAATACTGGAAGTAAAGAAATAATAATAAAAAATTTCAACAGTGCTGCTATTAGAAGGGAAGAAAGGTGAGAAGGGGAGGAGCGTAGCTCTTGATGTGTTTGTGTTGAATGTTGATAATGCTGCTTTAATTGAATCACTTTAGTTTGTTTGATTGAAACCACTTCTGAATCCAAAGATGACCAAAAATTGCTCAGACATCTCGGCTAGGTGTTTCTTGTTCTAAAAACCTCTGAGAAAAGCAGCTGATCTCAACTAGAGGGGGTTAAATTATGAAGATTTAATGTATAATGAATCAATTTCCAAGGTGAATTATGCATGTTGCAGTCTACTGAATTTTTGTACTTATGATCTGCACTGTAATGTAACGATATAGAAGCTTATTTCCAGATGCAAGCTAAGCAGCAGTGTGTCTCCTGATCACATTTGTTGTTCTACCTTGTGTGTGTTAACAGGTGTGGTTGAAAATTATATTTGGCTGCTTTTTATTTTCCACACTTTCTTAATGGTGCATTAGTAAGCCACTAGATGGAGGTATTATTCTGGTTGTGCAGCTGTCTGCTGCTAAGCTGTATTTCTTTAAAGGCTGTAAAGATGTTGCATTGTACCTATACATAAAGAAGAACAGCTGAAAAAAACTTTTCACTTTTCCTTTCCCCCCTTACCTACATTTCTAAAGAAAACTGTTATTCAGCCTAAAAGAGGTGCTTGTGACTTAAAAACTAGGTAGTGATGTAAAGACTGAAAAGAGAAGGATTGAAAGGGCAAGGGGATTTGATTTATTTGATTTTGGGTTTTTTGAGGCTACCATGCTAACACTTCTTCATTGAAATAATACACAGTAGTGAGAAAGGTGACTTCAAGATTTAATAACCTGGTTGTTTCAGATAAAACTTAGAGCTGGCAGATCTCCTTCCTTTGCAAAATACTGTTTCCTCTTTAATCAGCATGCACACATGTATACACATACATGGACAAGTTATGTTGGAAACTAATGGCTGTAATGTGTCTTAATGACCTTGCCTTACTAATAGAAGAAAATCTGGATAGGAAGCTGCAGAAACAGTGATGCTGGGTGTTTGCTGTCCTCGCTGCCTTTCAGGGTGGGGGGTCTGGGGTTCTTGTCAGTGTTGATGGAGCAGACAGGTGGCTTCAGGAGTTGTTGTGTGTTCACACAGATGTAATAAGTAAGCTTTGTAGAAAAAGAAAACCCCTAAGGCATTGCATTGGTTTCGACTCTGAGATGACCCTCCTACTATGTCACCTTATAAAGGGAACTTGATAAATTTGTAAAGACAACAGTATTGCATATCTGTGATGCTTTTTGCAACTCTCTAACACAACACATACTCCCCTTCTTCCCTTGCTGTGTTTTCCCAATATGAGTTTTCCCAATATCCATACTGGAGTGTGAAAAAAGGAGTATCTAATTTTCTTAACAATCAGCTTTGGTCATTAAGAAGATAAAGCATAATAATTTAAAGACTGATTAAGAGTCTAAGTCCCATCTCAGAAAAAATGTGCTCTTGAGGCCTCTTACCTTGCGAACATGGAAATGAAAGTGTTTACTTCTGCATGGGGTACCTTAGCCCATCTGGCCTGCCTCCTAGTCTAGTAAGTATAAGCATTGCCAAACCTGCTGGCTCCAAAGGAGAATCGGCATTTAAAGTTACCTGGTAGAGAGAATGCAGTTTTCCTGTCTCGTCTTCAAGTGCACGATGTAAATGTGCGCAGGTGGTGGTCTGGGTGCGTGCCTGCGTGGTGTCAGCCTGCTTGTGTTAGAAGCAGAGGCTCGCCTGATCGTGCTGACTCTCTGCATCCGCCTGCTTGTTTTTCTGTCTGTTTGCACAATACCTTTGGATCTGCTGACCTGTTTTGTCAGGATGAAGCTGTTCTCTAGAAGATAATATTTCAAGTGAATGGGCAATTGCAGGTGTCCCTCCTGAGTGGAGGTTAATGCCGGTGAGACATTAGAAAATCGACCAGGAGAGAATTCCATTTTGAATATACCAGCAACAAAATGCTTAGAGCAGAGATTGCAATTTATTAGAATCTAGTTAGTTATGTCACCAGATAACTTCATTGAAATCTACCTTTATTGATAGCTCGGATTATGAGAAGACTTGTTTCTTAAAAGGAGGTATTGGTGGAAAAAAAAAATTGGTGTAATAAAACCAATCTATTCAATGCAGGGGTTATCTTAACTCCAATGCTGAGCAGTGGAGCACGTTTTCCACTACTTCTTGTTTGTGCTTAGACTGTTACGTATTTAAAAACCTAGAGCATATATGCTGTGCTAGTGGGGGGAAAGAGGAAGTGCTTGTAATAAATCTAGTTAGGAATCGGCAGTACAGGTACCTATTTTGTTGAGTTTGGTGGAAACAAGCTAAAGAGAAACTAAACGTTCTTAAATCTTTCAAAGCTCTAGAATGGTAATATTTTTGGTTTGTTATACATATTATATTATATATATGTTTTAAATGACAGATTCTAAAGGACTGTATGACGCTGTTGTATTCCTAAATAAAGCACATACCCACTGATGGCAGCTTTGCAATCTGTAGCATTTGAATATCGATATTTTTGGAGGTTGCTAGCTGCAGTCCGTAACTATACCTCAGCCATTTAGCTACTGAAGCCATCCTTTCCACCCGTAGGTTCAGATGATTCCCTGGAAGGTCTGAGATTTATCAGATTTTTCTGATGGCAGGCCTCATAAGTCAGATTGAAAGATCTCAAATAGCATATGAGTCAAAGCATCAACAGCTTTAAAATGTCACAAGTGGGACAGCTGGTCTTGCTAAGGGAAGGGGTGCTAACTCTGGGACAAGTGTTGTAAAATGAGCAGAAAGGGTCAGATTTAATAAAAAAAAAAAAAAGAAAAAATCACTTAAGGGTATTATGAAGTAAACTATGATGGTTTTGCTGTTTTTGAACATGACAGAACATGACAATATTCAAATTTTGTTAACTTATGAATTGCTTTTACAGATCTTATGCAAGTGAAAATCTGGTAGACGTGCTTATTTGTCTTATGTTGCATGACGGAATAAAAATTAAACATAGCATCTAGTAAATATTGTTAATAATTAACTGCATTTATTCTCAGTCTGACTGAATGCATGCACGGGAAGAATCAAAGTGTGGTTCTCCTTTTAGCTTGTTTGTGTCTGCTCATGCTACTTCATATGGTAAACAGAGCATTTTATTGGGTTATGCTACATTTCTAGTGAAATGTTTTGGTGCCCTGTAATTTGTAAGCTATACTAGCTGTTAAAAGGGCATGTAGTGCAAGCCCTTTCTTATCCTGTGCATTATGAAATCTGATATACAGACTTACTAGTGGCAAGAGATAAAAACAGCAAACAGATCAAACAGTCCCCAACTAAGAAATGACCTTAACAGCATATTGGCAACCATCATTAAGGACTTGGAGACCCACATGGATTAGTTCTGGAACCCTTTGTATCTCGGATTTCTGAGCTGTAGGTTGATCTGTAAACCATTCTGAAAATTTCACGCTTCTGACAGTAACGATGACTTGGTGGCTGTAATTTTCTGAGAAGAGCATTGGTTGATTAAGATGGGGAAAAAAAGTATGATTGTTTCAGCCATATCATAAATTTGTGATAAAGTATGAATTTTGTTATTGGGGTTGGGTGGGAATGGATGGGATAGGAATGTTCACCTACTCCAGAAATATTTATAACATGGACAGCTTTACTGTTGCTGGATCATTGTGTAAAGAGAAGTTTTCTTTGGAAAGTGAAAATTAAGCATCTGGAAATGTTCTGTATCTTTAAATGTTTTTCATTTCTCATTTTACTACCCCTTTTTGTGTTCTTACAAAATTGTAGTTCTTTAACAACAGCGTTTACTAGTTATTCTTATTAGTAATTCGAGTAAGAAAAATACAACAAAACCGTGGAATTGGCAAAGGAAGAGTGCTGCTGTGGGCGCATGCCAGAAATTATTTTCTCTGCTTCTATAGTTGCAGCTCTATTCAGAAGCCAGTGTGGCTCTCTTGCAACTGAATAACCCTAAGGGTTTCCAAGAACTCAGCAAGCAAGCAAAGAAGAACATGACTATAGATGGAAAAGAACTGACGCTTAATCCTGCTTATTTACTATGGGACCTCAGCTCTGTCAGTCAGGTAGGTAAATTCTGTTACAGCGTATAAAGGTTGTAGTATTTAAAATGTGCAAGTAGAGACTAACTAGTCAGTGACAAGGAACATGGGATTTCTTCCAGAAGCTTGGAAGTGTTATGAATCCGGTATTTATTACGTTGTAAGAAAATATCACAAGAACACTGTCAAATTCTGAAATCAAGGAGGAAGAGGATCAAACAGAGTGACATTTAATTGAAATTTTCATGTTCTCCACTAAGTGAAAAATGTGGCACTCTGCACATGTTCTGATAAAGTTATGTGCAGTCAAGTCCTGAAAGGCTTAACTGATTCTGACTGACAGATAAGTAGGTTTCTTGTGTTGGGGAGGCAAAGAGCTTCATTAACAGAAATTATTATCTCCTTCCTGATACATTTCTTAGGATGTGTTGCTTTGCAGCATCATATAGGCTGAACAAATGCTAACTACTTCTCTTGAAAAATTGTGAAGACCTGAAATACAGGTGTGTGTAAGGAAAGGAGGTTTACTTTGAATGCTTTTGATACAAGCAAGGCTGTTTGATTTAGCAAAAGGAAATAAAATAACAAGGTGTCTGTTTCAAGATAAGATCTTCTAAAATCTGGCGTTTTTTTCTCCTGCTAGAATTTAATTTTACAGTAAATGCCAAGTGGCGTGGGTGAAGAAAATGTGCCCTTTCCAGCAAAACTTGCAGCCTGTATCCTGTGAACCTGACTTTTGGAGAACTTTTCCTTGTTTAATACAAACCCTGAACTCAAACTTTATACTTCCCTATGTTGAAATTATGCATTATTTTGTAAATTGGTACCTAGCCAATGGATGTTGGTGTTGCTGAAATGTTTTCAGTTGTTATGTTTTTGAGAATGTGTAAGCTGTGTTACTGTATGTATTAGAAAAGAAGGAGACTTATTTACAATGTGTAGAATCTGCAGTAATTGTTAAATGTTCAAATTTTTCTTGAGTTTCGTGTTTCAGTTGGGCATACTTCTTTTAGAAATGTTTCTTTTAGGCAGCCCTAATTGTTGTTTTTAGAAGAAATCATTAAATTCTCATAAATGGGAACAAAAACATATGTTACAGTATCATGTAACCTAATTTTGGTACTTACCTGAAGAGCTTCTAATTAAAATGTTGTCTTTTTAACAAAAACATAGGGAAATGTTTAGGTATTTGATAGTGAACATTAGGCTCAGTTTTGTTAATTTTCTCCTGCTTAAATTCTTTAAAATGAAAGAGCAGGCGATAACTGAAGAGCTGCTGCATCGTGACACTTCCAGTGTATCTATATTAGGTGACATTTATATATGGCTTATGATGCAATGTACTTGGAAGGGCCCAGCCTCTTAAAACTGGATTTCTGAAAGGTGATATTACTGATTTGAAATGCAACTTGGCTTTTGATCAAGATCAGGAAATAATTGAGATGAATAAGCCAGGGAAACAGGAGACTGTACTTTTTTTTCTGGGGTTCGTTCTACAAGAGCTGGGATCACACAAGGCACTGTCACCTTGCAGTGTGGTCAGCAGGCATCTTAATGATACCAGGTGGTCAGCTGTTGATGTCAGAAGATTGTATTGTTCACCTTGATAATTCACAAGAATATGATCCTTTAGAGGAAGAATGGTGCTCGATCAACGTAGTTTTTATTTTTGAATGTCTAAGTCCTCAAGTGCTTATGCACTCATGCTAAAGCACACTGTTGTTACCTAGCTGGATCAGAACTTGAACATTCTATTTAAAATCTAAGAAAGGATTCTTTTCTTTTTACAGTCTAAACAGGATGAAGATATTTCTGCCAGCCGTTTTGAAGATAATGAAGAGCTGAGATATTCATTACGATCAATAGAGAGGCATGCCCCTTGGGTACGACATATTTTCATTGTCACTAATGGGCAGATTCCTTCCTGGCTTAACCTGGATAATCCTCGGATAACCATAGTGACACATCAGGTAAAACCCAAACAAGCAAAAACCAAGCCAAAAAACCCCACCAAAACCCCCAAACAAACCAAAACACCATCATGAAAGTGCCACTGTGTGTGTTTTGAAATGCAGTTATCCCCTTTCAGCTAAAGGCTGCATTTATTTGGAAGGTTGAAGTGACTACCTCTTTCCTGTCTCATCCATGGTTTTATTAAACTCCAGTATGCCTTTGTATTTTGGCTAAGCAGATAACTGAATATATATCAAGCCTTTAATATAGTTAAGTTTTCCAAATACTGAGGCTTCAGCTAATGTATACCCATGTCTAATTTCCTTATAAAGTCTATTTATAAAAAAACCTGGGGAGAGGAAAATGTAATCTGAACCCATGAACACTCTCTCGGGACCAGTAATAACCTAATAAGCTTGTGTTGAGACAGGATGGATTACAATTACTGGAACTAAGATGATGGCTGCAAAAAAAGTAGCTCTGCATTCTAAAGTAGCTCTGCATTCTAAAAAAAACTTATTTAAAAAGAGAAAGGGAGTCCTTGAAGCTTCCTCAATAAGTGAAACAAAAATACTCTAGTAGCTTCTTATTATGGATTCAGGAGTAATTTTGGTATCTGAACATGCCATAGGAGCCCTGAGCAACCTACGTGGTAGCAAGGTACTGATTCAACTTCTGCTGCCCTCTGCTTGTGAAGTTACATGAAAGAGATGGAAGAATCCTGACTTTTTGAATGCTGGAACAGGTTCAGCTTGCTTTAAACTTTGTGCAGCCTACACTGCATGAGAAGTATAAATACATGTATGCTGGGCCTGACCCAGTACCCAGTGAAAGAGGAGTTTGTGTCTTTGCAGTGAACCAGGTGCAGTTTCTGACTTAAGCAGCAGAATTAAAAATGGTTTTGTGTGGGAGATAGCAAAGTTTTTCTCTTTTGCTAAAATATTTTCACTTTTTTATGTTTCATATTCCTTGTTCCTGATAAAACTTTTTTTTTTAAGTACATAAGTATCAAATATATCTGATGTACTTGACCTTTTAATGGTTTGGGTGTTTTTTATTTATTTTTACCTTCTGAAACTGTTTTGGGTTTTTTTTGTTTTAGGAAATATTTCAGAATGTGAGTCACTTGCCTACCTTCAGTTCACCAGCTATTGAAAGTCACATTCATCGTATCAGTGGCCTCTCTCAGAAGTTTATCTATCTCAATGATGATGTTATGTTTGGGAAGGATGTTTGGCCTGATGATTTTTACAGTCATTCTAAAGGTCAAAAGGTAAACCATTATGAAAGGACTTCTTACCAGAAGTAGATGTAAAACTTTTCTATGCTAATATAATAAAAATCAAAGAAATACTACTTCGAAAGGGAGAGCAAATATAAGATTTCCCTTTGCTTCCGCTCCCCCTTTTACCTCTAAAGGTTCATTATTCTTAACTAGACAATTATTAGCAAAGGTGCAAAGTGGGGAAGGCCCTGCCTTTTTTTGTGCATATGCTATGTTGATGTTTGGGTTGCAGAATTACTTTTTTTCATATTCACTCACAGGTTTCTGGTTCCTCCGTCAGGCTTCATGCTTTAGTTTATCAGTGTTGTTCTCTAATTCTCCCACTTTCTGTTGGA
>VZTL01003258.1:7132-18745 GCA_013400535.1 Scopus umbretta | reverse complement strand
AAATCATCTGCATTTGAAATTTAAGCAGCACTGGTGCAGGAGAGTTGGGTATGGCACAGTTTGGGTTTCCTAGTCGGATTTAAAGAACAAAGCGAACAAAAAACAGTGAAGCATTATACTTTATAAACAAGATAGCTGAAGAGAAATCAACCTGTCCCCCCCATATAAATTCATGTGTCAGAGCAAGTAGGCAAACATGGTGCTTGGCTCCATCGAAAGTAGCGGGGCTAGACCGCGGCGGGCCTTTGTAGGCTGCGTGTGTCTCCCCTCCCCGCATGCGCGTTCAGACTTCTTGGCGCTCACTGTAGCTGAATCAGGAAGACAGAATTGACTTTCCTGTCGGACTAATTATAGTTCTTTAAAGAGATTAATTAACCCTTCTTTTCCTACAAAGGGACTTTATCAGTGAATCCCGAGTCAGAGGAAGGCTGCAACGAGTTACCTGCTGCTTGGGATCGCTTTCAGGGATCAGCAGAGGCAGTGCAATGATGCTTGCAGCGAGACTCTTGTGTTGAGCAGATGTCTTGGTGACCAAACTGCGTGTACAATGTAGTGCTTCCAGAATTACACTGTGAGCCTGGAAATACTGCTGAATCCATGGCTGGCAGTGGATTTCGACAGCTCTGTGAGATATGGTTGCAAAAAACAACCTATGGTTAAACACTTTGGGAAATTAAAATCAATGTATATTTGTTGCTTTCTGCTTTATACTTTCCACAAAGTGCTATTTGCCTTCTGTATCTATAGCACAGTAGAATTACCTACTCCTTTCCTTCCTTCCTTCCTTCCTTAGGTGTGCTGTGGGCCTGAGAAACGGTTGGTTATTTCTCTGACATGATGCTGTCTGGTTAGATACAGGATGTGTTTTGTCCTCTCGGAGTATTGGGCAGCTGACAGCCATAGTAATTGGTACCTAAGCGATAAACCTTGTGAAGTGTGGGTGTTGGGGATGCAGACCTTCTTGCTGCTCTGCTTGGATTTTTGAACCAGTCCCATGGAGAGAAGGGGGCGGGGAGGATAATCTTCCCCCAGCAGTACATTAATTATTGCGCCATCTGTGTGACAGAGGGCGTTGGCGGGATTTTTGGTGTGATACGAGACAGTGGTGTGCTAGAAAGTGAACAATCGCTAATCCAGTTCCTTTCCTTAGGACTAATTCACAACTCATGGCCGGCCGCTTGGGAAGGGAGGGAAGACGAGTCCCTGGGCTGCTCAGCTCTCCCTCTGGCTGCGTTTTCAAAGAACAGGTCAGCGCAGGAACGAGCGGTGGTGACTAAGGAGTCCAGCTGAGGGTCACAGAAATAAAATGTTATCTTGGCAGTGGGAACCAAGTGTGCAAAAAGATTTCCTAAAGCAATCCATTTTTATGTTTCCTCAGTGCCTGGATCTTCTCTTGCGGCTTTTGATTAGCCGTGATTAACACAGCTGGGCATTCGACTCCCACAAGTTCCTCTGACGTAACCGGGATGCTCTGCGTCCATGGAGGATGAGAGGCCTGAGCAGCCTGGTGCTCTCTGTGTCCCTCATCTGCTCATCTGGAGCGCCACCACATCTGCAGTGCCCGAGCTGTGAAACTCCCCTCTGTTGGGTTCTGTCCCGTTGATAAGAATGTGGGTTTTAGTCACTTGACGTGGTTTCCCTTTGGAAATCTTTGTGCCCAGTTGATGTCCAGATGGACAGCCTTTAAGAAGAAGTGTTTTAAGTATGTACGTATGCATCTTTGTTTGTGCAGCCAGACTGAGAACTGGTGTTTTTTATACAACCCTGACTTGATTTTGTGGCACCTACCTCGGGAAGGGGCTGGGACTGATGTTCACAGCCTGACCCCTTGCTTCCATAGGAGAAAGCAGACAGCTTGGAGTGGAAATGAACAGTCATGGCAGAGAGTAAGCATGAGCAAGGATTTTGAAATTTGTCTTTTTGAATGAGTGGTGGGTATGCAGATGCAACCCCAGTGCTTTGATGCCATACAGACTTACAAAGCCTGGTTCTCTGTTCACATAAATGCCTTTTTTGGGTGGAACAGGAGCTTCTTGTAATTCCATTTGTTCTGGTGCCTGGGAGTTCATTTACAGATCTTATCACCAGTTCTTCTATAAATGCCAATTTACTTATGAAATTTAATAGTGTTGTCACTCAACAAAAGATACTGGAGAAATATTTTCAGTACTTTGCAAACGTTGAAAGCATAAAGCCTGAAAATACTTGAGCGAATCAGTCCTGTAACGATTTTACATGTGCTTCTCTGTGCTTGTTTCTTATTCTGTGAAGTTGGGACCCACCCTTATGAAGTGCTTTGAGATTGCGGGATAGAAAAAATGTTGCTGTCTCCAACTGCAAAGCGCAATGGCTCTGAGCCCCAGTTCGGAAAAGAGAAATGTGGCAGTTCAGTTCAGGTGCCTTCTGCCGGGGTGTTGAGCTAGTAAAAAGGAGATCTTCAGTATGCAGCAGGTATTCAAACCTACTCACTAGTGCTGGCCTCTAGGTCTGTGACTGAAAGGCCCAGGGTCAAATTAGTCATGCTTTTTTTGATGCTAGATGTGTTTAGAGCACCTGCAAATTTGACATACTCAGTAGATATATTTTTTTGCCATGTGCCACTCTGACAGCCTCCTGCTGCCCGTCTAGCTTGCTCGCAAAGCGCAACAAGTGGTTTGTTTAATTTGGAGGCAACGGCGCACACGTTTACCAGCATGGATACGACTTTTGGCGCTTGTCAAAACGAACAGTGGAACTAAGTAAGAGCAGTATGTAGCTGCGTCTCGGTGAGCCAAGCCCCGGGGGTGGACAGCTCAGCGGGAAGCAGTTCCCAACGCTTCTGCTCAACCGCTGTAGCACACACTGCGCATAAAACCTGGTCTGTCCGAGACACGTGCAGTGGCTTTGGCAGAAAGAAAATGGCAGAAGCATTAATCTGTCCATTTCTTCTTGTGTATGGATTTCATTGTAGTTGTCGGTGTCACCTTAGTGGAGGTTTGTGAACGCAGCATTTCATTTACCTGTCAATTTTAATCAATTTTAGGCAACACATTTCCGATTTGCTATAAACCATCAAAGTTACCCCCTTACAGGTTTCAGGAACCTCCAGCTTCTTCAGTGTCGGTTTTCTCCCCCTCCCATCATGCAAACAGACTTGTCATTTGTTCATTTATCTAGAACATCTTCATTACACTTTGCACATATGATGGTGTTCGAGCAGCAATATTTGTGAGAAATGATTAGGAGAAATGAATGTGAGAAGTGGTTTTCTGACCATGAGAATAACATTTCTTACCACCTTCTTTTAAAAATAGCACAAATTAGAGATTCTAAAATAAACTCCAGGCAGAGGTGTGCAAAGACATCACCGTCATAGGGCAAGTTTCAGGCATTACTTGAAGACTAATTCAGGGTGTAATTCTTGACTTTTTAGAAGCATAGATTTTTTAAATAGTGAAATATGTGGTGGTTTGAACTGAAGTGATCATTCTGGGTGCTGGATAACATTGATGTTTTTTGTGAATCCATCCTGGATAGCTCTAAAGGTTTTGTCTTGTTTTAAAGCTATGTGATCTTTAATATAGACATTTCTTAATCTCCTTTTCATTACGTTGTTTCTAAATTTCCAGTCGAGGCTTGTGGGGACAGCACTGTAGTTGTACTCATGCTAGGAAAACTGCTTCACCTTCATGGCAGGTCATGCAATTTTTTTTTTTAAGCTGAGGTATGACAGTTCTTCATGAAGGCATGAAAACTGAGTCATGTTTCATGACAATAGCAAGAGAGCATCTCTCTGTCTGCCTTGAGTGCTGCTGACACATGTAATACCACTAATTAACGAGGGATGCATTCAGTAAGCAAGACAGGTCTGAGTTCAATCTGTACACGTGATACTTTCCTTATGCTCTGCATTTTAGGACTTGGTTTTCAGTGGTAGCCCTAAATCTGGCTATTCTATACTTTTGTCCTTTTTTAAAAACAAATGTAATTCTTTGTACGTAATTCAAAAACCCTAACTTGTTGCAGCGTGCAGGTAGCTTGCCTTTTATTTCCCCGGTTAACTCTGCTCTATCATATACAAAGGACAATCATATAGGACAAAGGACAAAGGACAATCATATAGGACAAAGGACAATCTGCTCTATCATATACAAATCTTTTTCAAGTGATTTTGCTCTGGAAGGGTGGAGCCTGTTCCTCTGTAAATGTAGCTGGGGGGAGGCTGCGGAGGGCATGGGTGGTGGTTGTCAGAGAGCTTGTATGTTTGAATATCTACAAGCTGTCATGCTTGTAGCAAACGAGGGAGAACACAGTATGTATTCCTCTTTGCTTTCCAATATTTGTCACTGGTTTGTGTTTAGAAATTGTGAGTCTTTCCTGCAAAATTGTAGCTCCCTGGGCCGCTTCCTCTCCCATGCTATCCTAGCCTTCAGGAAGCTTAGTGGAAAGGATCAGTTTGACATTAATTGTCAGGAGAGGAAGAGAAAGCAGCTGAACTTGGACAATAAGAAAGACGTAGCAGGTTGCGAAAATGGAAGGATGTAGGATTTGCACAGCAAAGGATATGTTGGCTTGGGATTGAACATAACTGCGCATATCCAGCCTGAGTCGAGTGTGGCTGGAGGCTGACTAGTGATGTCCAACTGTGATTTACCTCCCCCCTTATCTCTGTTAAACACTGCTTAGCAAACTCTGAGTGCATTGCGTCCAACTTTCGCTCTCTTAATACAGCAAGCTGATTGAAAGCTGGAGTCAGATAGCCCTCCAGTGAAAAACTGCAAAAAGACTGGCATGTTATCAGTTGTTACTTCCTACAAGAGCAAGCGGTGTTGTGTGTACTTCCATTATCTGAAACAGAGCAGGCTGGTGGAGCTGGGTGCAGTCATTTAGAAATGTGATTTGTGTTTTGCTTTCTTCACAGAAACCTGCCTAAAGTATTTCCTGAGGCTTTTCTCAGAATCTGTGCCAGTGCAGCAAGTTAGCTAGTGGCAGCTCTGTCTCAGAGAGTAGAAATTTAGCATGGTGACACTGTAATATCTTTATAAGATGACCTAGATTAGAAATGTCTTGTTCTTGGTTTGCAGAGATCTGTTCAAATATTTAATACGACTTGGAGATGGGTTTTTTCTTCTTTTTTTTTCCTCCTGGAGAGACAGAAATAAAATTCAAGTGAGAAATACTTAAAATGCCTCTAGGACCCAAATGGTTTCAGGGAACAGGGGAACTGGCATTAGAATACATCAGAAACATGCCGTCTGCCCCCATGGTCTATGTACTGCTATGGCATGGAAAGGGATGAGAGATTTCCTGTGTTCCACTCTGCTGCTTACCGTTGTATGGATTTCATCTTCTAAACTTTACAAGATGTCCATCTTACAAAGTTACAAGTCTGAATTAGGCTATAAATGAGACCACTGAAAATCCAGATTGCCTTGCTTTAAAGCATGTAGCAGGATAGCTCCTTCCTGTTGAGGCCTGGAAGAGCAGGACCAGTGCAGTCCCAGTTTTGTTGCAGTCAGATCTGAAGTCTAGATCGCAGAGCTGGCTAGTTCAAAGCAGGAGGGCAGGGTGGTGTGGGTGGCTTGTCCTCACGAGGAAGACTTTGCTGCTTTTCCCTCCCCTCTCCATAGTTACTGCCTCAAGACTCTGTCTGTGTTTAAACAGCCTGAAATCATCTGTACAGGCATCTCACTGGGATGGAGAAGTGTACATCCACCTTTTTTGCTAACATCACCATATTCCCAAGGCTTAAAGCTCTCTGCCAACCATCGTTTTAGCTCAGTGCGCTGGGACTGAATTCCCCTTGGGCAAGTCCCATTTACAGGGTAGTTTCAGTTGGTCGATGAGACACTGCAGATAGTGTAGAGAAATTGTCATCCTACTCATCTTACCCCAAAGGAGAAGGGAATCGCTCCACTATGGGAAGTGGCTGCAAGCAGAAGAGTCCTGTACTTCCCCATGCAAAATTCTGTGTGAAAACAGTTGGGCAGACTTTTGGGAACAGGCTGCTTCCTTTTTTTTCTTTCCTTTTTAATTTTTTTTTTTTTTTTAACTCCTTGTAATCATGGTAAATTAAGATGGTGAGGTGGCACAACCTTTCTCACCTCTATGAAACCTTTCCCATCCCTCTGAAAGATCATACAGCTTCAGATGTTGAGGGTGGGGTTTTTAAAAGCACCGAGCATTGCTCTCCGTCTCTTGGTGTAGTTTGAAAGGTTTTGTCATCAATTTGAGTGCACAGAGAGTTAGGTGGCCCTTAAATGCATTTTCCATCTCCTGTCCTGAAAATCTAAGGTCTGTCACAGAGCAAGACTGTGCTTTCCTACATGCTCTTCTGAAGTGGTGGGTAGCTGGTGAGTGGTGAGCTACATGTACCAATGTAAACAAGACATCAGAGAAGGAGACATACAGGTCTTGAATTACGATCATGACTATAAAAAGCAGGCAAGAGCTTCACAGGAACTAAGAGGAGGAGGCTGTGAGACGCAGAGAGATTTGCTTTGTTTAGCAGGGTGGCAGGGTGGCCTGGAAATGGACAAACCAGACAAGAAAATAGGACAGTGGTTTACCCAACCAGTTCCTTGAAAAAGAGGTGAGCAAGTGAAGAGCTAAGCCTGGGCTTAGCTTAGGTGCTTCCAGATCTCACTAGCTTCTGATGCTTTACTTGAGTCACTTGTAAAGAACTATGAAAAGGAATGGAGATGATTACTAATTTAGTTCCACAGACTTTGGTTTGACATTTACATGGGATTTAGAAGGGAAACTGTAAAGTCATCACCTCCTCCTTGAGTTCATGTAGGGGGTTTATCTCCCATAGCATGATCCCAGAAAGACATCTTTCTGAAGGCGGCATCTGGGGTAACTAGTGGCAGTGCAGACATGTTCCCTGTGCTCTTCCTCAAACATCCTCTTCTCTGATGGCAGAATGACCTGAAGAGCTCTCTGTTAAAAGGAAGTGTTCAAATACTGCAGGCATCTGTGGTGGTGTGGCCAGGGTGGGTGGCCAAGGAATTATAAAAGAATGGTAAAGTCAGACTGGATTGGGAAATCCTCTGGTTTGTTTTGGTTTTATCGTTTAGCTAGGTTACTGTAATTCAGCTTTCCTGATCTCATTAGGCCGTTGATCAAGCTGTCACCAGCTCTTTCTGCTGTTGTCATTAGTGAAAGGTTGAGAATAATGCCCTGCTTACCAGCATAGACAAAACCGAATGTAAAGCACATTGCCTTGACAACAAGCAGTTACATGCGTTAGCTGGTTAAGTGGTGGTGGGTTGCTTTTTGTTTTGTAGTAAGGTTGCATATGTACTGGGCTAATTTTGCAAGACTAATACAGAAATATTTACAAAAGAACTGGAGAGGTGTTTGTGATCTGCAGTCTTTAGAGACTCAAGATACAGCTTTGTTGGGTTTTTTTCATATAAAACCTCTGTTTAAGAAAAAAAAACCACAATTTTTTATAAAACCATTAAAGTATTCCCTTCTGCAAGCATTTCTTTTGACATCAGACTTGTGCTGTATGACAGAACAATGCAAAATAGTGAGTTTTTCACTTTCGAAGGGGAACGGCTCACATGAAATGCGAGGCTGAAGTGTTAGGCTGTGCAAGTTTAATTAAACTTTCTTTCAGCTTTAACAAGCTATGGCCTCTCTAGCAAAATAAAAAATGGGGTTTGGATTACAAATGGCACCTGCAGTTTGGGATTAAAAAGGGTTTTGTAAAAATTTGCTTTTTTTTTTTTTTCCTTTTTTTTTTTTTCTTTTCTTTCAACCCTTTCTGTCTTGCCTGAGCACTTTGTGTTGCAGAGGGGCATGGGGAAGTGGACCGCACTCTCTCCCTCTCTTGTGTTCCCTTTTGTTCACGTGATGATTCTGTGCCCTCCGCTGTTGCAAGGAGGCTTTTATGAACTTCTGTTTAGAAACGAGTGGGGCTTGTCTTGACCTCGCCAGGACGGTCACTCCGTGGCTGAGCACCCCTACACTGAGCCTTTGTTTCCAAAAAGAAAGCTCTGTTTGGGCAATGATTATCCCAGGCCAGAGGGGATCAATGTGTCTAGATGTCATACGGACAGAGGGAGGGCCTCTAACATAGCTGGGCTCTGTCTGACTGCAAACCTTACCACTTGACTTGTGTGGCAGGAGCTGGAAGTGATAGTGAAGAGAGAGCTGTGTGTACAAAATGAGTTAGCTGTGTTGGGAGCTGAGGCGCTGAGCCCCTTCCTTGCCTCCCTTCTCCGTGCAGAAGGGTTTCAGCATTGTGTTTCAGGGATTGTGACTGTGGCTGGAAGTTCCTTGAAAAGAAGTAGAAGGAGGAAGATTTGTATCCTACTTCCTCAGCTGGTGAGAATGCATATGCTTACACTTCTGGCTGATGCTTCTCATTCAAGATTGATTTTTCTCAGATATGGAGATGTAATTAATGCATGGGATTGTGTGTGATGAAGGGAAGATTCACGCTGACTCCCTAGACTGTGACAGTAGTCTCAGAGACATCTTGCAGCCTTTCCAGAGGGTTTCCAGACAAAGGTGTTCATAACTTGTGATGGTAACTTGTTGGAAGAAAGAGTGTAATAGCTCATTACAGCTCTCAGTCTGATCTTTCAGTTTAATTTGGGTCTGTACAAAGTAATTTTGAAGCTGCTGGATTTGTCACAGTCAGATGTATCATGCTTGGAAGATCCTTAACTAGCTTCTGAAGTGAAGCCAATTTTGAAACCTTTTTAAATTTCCGTTTCATTTCTTTAGCCTGGCTACTTGAGATTGCATTCATCAGCAAAGCTTGATGTTGGTTTTTTTTTTTGTTGTTGGTTGTTTTGTTTTTTTTTCCTGTCAGCTTCAGTAGTTTGGTTGATGATTAGTACGAGGATATTATCAGGATATGTTGAATCAAGCTAACTTCACTAATCTGTTCCAGATTAAAATAGAGGTAAAACATCTGCTTCAGTTGTTGAGCGGAGCTTCATGCCAACTGTAGCATGCCTAATGCAAAGAAAGAGATGAAATGCTGTTATGGACTGATCTGCATGTTCACACATAGTTACTCTGCTATTAATGGAAATAACACTGTCATCAGCCTCAGTAGTTAAACATTTTTTATCTTAATTTTATACTAGCTATGCAGAAGGCGAATGCCAGAGACTAAAATCTGCAAAGGATTTTACTATTTTATGAAAACAGTAATAGGCCAGGTTGGATGGGGCTTTGAACAACCTGGTCTAGTGGAAGGTGTCCCTGCCCATGGCAGGGGTGTTGGAACTAGACAACCTTTAAGGTCCCTTCCAACCCAAGCCATTCTGTGATAACTGACCACAGTGCTCTTCAAAAGCACTGTGAGCTCCATGACCCTCTAAGAGAAATCAGGAAACATAAACATTAGTGTTTAATGTCTTTTAAAGTATATTTGACACCTGCTATGTATCAGAAGTTGAGAGATGTTCTGGGTTTTTAATGGAGCTGGCAGGAAGATGGCTGTTGGGATGGGCACTCATTCATCAGGGAATGAGCTACATTGCACTGCTTAGGAGACAGGCAGTGGGGACGCTTTGTGTGTGATGAGCAGTGCAAGGGGAAGTTACTTAAACCTGAGCAAGATCCACCTGTAATATAATGGTAAGACTGAGCAAGTCAGGTGTTTCAGATTTTGCTCAAATCCCTAACATGTCTTGTCCCTCCCTTATGTCACTTTCATGACCCCAGAGGTTTGCTATTGTCTGGGTCTTGGTTTAGACACCCATGACAGCAGGACCTTCGAAGTATTGCAGATCGCTGCTAAGACGAAGATGAGATTCAAGAACACGCGAGATTGACTGCAAACTGTATCTGTCCTTAACAGACACTCAGCGTGTGAATTCACATGAACAAAACCATAGCTGTAATGACCTGACAAGTGAACAAAAGGCGGTCTGAAAGTTCTGCTGGTGTCTTGCCACGTGTTAGTGTGTTTCGACCCAAAGGCACTAGACTTCCCTTGAACTTTTGGAAATACATATATTTTTACTGATTTCCGTAGAAGTTTATCTAGGACCATGTGCCACACTGTTTTAAGTACTTCTCCCTTTTATGGTGTAATACTCAGCTGAAACGCTAGAAAATGCATGTTCTCTGCTTTTTATTGGAAGTGCAGTCTGCTGTACCTTATCCTTTTTGCATTAAGCTTTGTATTTATATGTGTGGTGTGAATTTTGTTCGGACTCTCTTGCTTTTGTATGTTCAATCTCTTGCCTACTGATGCCTGCAGAAAAGAATCCCTTTGACTTTCAGTGATGACTGGACTAGATCTGTTTTTGAAATGATGGTCTTCTGCAGTTCAGTGTTTGTAACTCAGCTGAACTGGTAGCCAGTGTCCTGGTTTGCGTTACCTTTAATGGAGCAGAAATGCATCCTCGCGTGCAGTCATTCAAGCTCTGTATGTCTTGTGTGTAGAAAACAGATGATTTCTTTTAGTAACAACCTTTTACGGATTGCAAATTGTTCTCATGTTCCCTTTAAATTTTCTTTTGTGTAGGCTGAATAGCTCTGATCTGTTTAGATTTTCCCTGTAAATCATGTTTTAGAGCTCTCTTTTGGTCTTCAAGTCAAGTGGTGCCCCAAACTAAACATCTCACTCCAGTCGCAGCCTAGGCAGTACTGAGCAGTGTGGCAGGACTACTGTGTGTTTTGCAAGCCATATTCTTATTTTAAGGTCTCTTCCTCTTTCGTAACATTGTTCAGTTAGTAAACTGCAGTCCCAAATTCTTTCTTGTACAAAACTGCCATGTAACAACTCTGGATTTATTGCTAACAGGCATGCTGTGTTCTCCTCCATACTGAACAGTGTCCTCATCTCCCTCCAGCCCAGTTGTTTGTATAATTTCATCGAGGTGGTTGTAAATTCTGATCCTGCCCTCCAAAGTCCTTGTAGTTGCTTGTAGTTCAGCAGTATCTGCAAATTTATTAGGGCACTCTGTTTCATAGCTGCCTTCTCTGTGTGTACATTAATATAAACCAGATCCTGTTAACCAGTGGAAGGTCCTAATCTTACCGAGTAAGATCTTACAGGATCAGATGCCACTTTATAGTTCTCTCAATCAGGATTAATTTTCTAAAAATGAAAGGATTTTTAATAGAGTGTATGATGAGTGTCAATGCATGCTGCGTATATGAGAAACAGCACTTACAGTACAGATAAGGATTCACTGGACTGTTGCTCTGTACCGTGGAATGTTCAGGACGCGAGGCGAAAGGCAGGTCTCACCGCTGCTGGACTGGAAGAGGAATATTAAAAGGTTGCTTAAACCAGCTGTGGTGTGTGTAGAGGTCCTTGCTCATGCTTACCTTGGCAAGGAAGAGAGGGGTAAGTAATGGTTTCATAAGTGATAAACTGAAGGAAGATAAACTTGCAACATTTCCGTTTCTCTCCTTTTTTCTTTTTTTTTTTTCTACTTGGTTGCCATTGCTGCTGGTACAGTCGGGTGAAGGCAGGATGTCAGTGGTCTCCAGAGGATATGGGGCCACTGAATGGAGGAGACGTCAGTTTAGGTGGACAGCTGCAGCCAGCATGAACCTGTTTGTTCCCTAAAGCATTCCCCTCTGTGCACAGAATTGGTTTTAATAATCTTTTTTTTTTTTTCCTTGTGGAATTCAACATGTATGCAATTG
>VZTL01003239.1:0-16340 GCA_013400535.1 Scopus umbretta | reverse complement strand
CTTAATTTATGCATGTGGCGCAGGCCACTGGACTGTGGTAGCTACTTTTTGTATTTCAAAGGTGACAAACCCAGGTAGGAGTCAGCCCTGCATTATAAGGGCTGAATGATCTGTTGGGAGCAACAATGCAGCTCCACCGAATTTGGTTTACAACGGAAGACTTCTTTGTTTAACGCCTGCTGGCTCCAAGAAGACTTCTGTTTATGTTGGGTCATGCAGGTTCTAGCTACAGGCAGGGCCTTTTTTTGCTTATGGCTATTACCGTAACTTCCCTCTGCAGTTCCAAAGCACGTAATATACATACGTTACTTTTAAATCTGGATTTGGCAACCAGATCTGTAAAACTTCATCAGAAGTAAACCAGTCATCTGACAAAACAGTACTCTCATGCCAAAAAGGAGTTATAGTTTACAGAGAACAGAAAGGAGCTGAGTTACTCTTCATACAGCAAACAAACTGCGTCATAAACAGAACCACCGGACATAAAGTAGTGACAAAGCAGCACAGCATGTAACTTATCAAAATGGTTATTTCCCATCACGAAAGCTACAGGTATAATTGTCAGCAAGATGGTTTTGACTTAGGAAATGAGAAAACCAAGATCGGAATAGTGACTCATAAAATAGCAAATCAAAACAAAAATAAACAAAACTAAGAATCCAGTCCCCATCTGCTGCAGAAATGTTTGTGATAATGTAAGCATGGGAAAAAGAGCAAAATGATAAATTCCACACCAGAGTGTATTCTGTAATAGTTTCTCAGCCTAGTTGCATTCCAGAGACCACGCTGAAGCCCTACATACCACATATGTTTACACAGAGGATAAACAGTAAATCAGCACTCTGAAATATGTATATATGACTGTCAGCAGACAATGCTTTAAGGGGGCCTTTCCACACTACAATATGCTAGAGAATATGCAGCTGTAATATACACAGTTTGAAAGATGCAGTATCTTCCAGGGCATGAAAACCAAACATGTTTTAATTCCAAAACAGATATGTAATACACAGCTCATGAAAGAAAACATAATTACAAAAAAATACAGCTTTCACCCTCTAGTAAGGAGCCACAAAAAATGAATTTTCTTTTGACTTGTTTGTGTCAAGGAAGCTGTCACATTTTATATTGCCCTTTGAACTCTTCTGTGAGTAGATGGGTCCGGTAGAGAAATCAACATTTCTGTAATGAAACGTGTTTACTGTATAATTTATCACTATGCGATCACTTGAGTTACAACAATCCATGCAAAAAGTTCCAAGTTAGAGTGGGTCCAGTTCCTAGGGATACTGTTTTGCAAATCAGGTTATTAAAAGAGGTTGCATGGTAGCCTGGAGGACTAGCAAGAAATCACATACCTATTTCTTCCAACTCCCACACATTATATTAAAGAAACATGCCCTCAAGGCCACAAAAGTACATTCTGATGTTTCCCGTTAACACTGAAATCAATTTATTTTTAGCTTCTGGATCCACAGACTTCAGTCAGGGTAACAAAGGAATTTAGTTTCCAAAACCGTGTGCTGTAGCATTGCCTCTCAAATATGTGAATCGAAGGCTTGCTAGGAACAAGTCTAAAATGAATTGGATCACTCCATTTGTGTCCCTAGTGTACAACACAATACAATTTTACAGAGCTTGATATGCAAAATGTCATTCGTTTACATGAACATGTAGATTTAATTAGTCTCCATCCACGACTGGGAAGAGTGCGTTGACCTATTTAAAATTTAAGGTAGAGTATAACGCGACTACCATGCATCTGGCTTATGAATAAAATATCTGGCCTCTGTCCTAACCAATCCCTTAACTACTATTAAATTTAAATTAATCTCACATCCATAGGAAATGTATTTAACTCTTTTCTAAAGATACAGCTAGTTATTTGCTATAATAAATTCAATATCCGAAGGTTATTGTGGTGCTAATTAACTTTCTGACACTGCTAACTGTGGATTTCTAAATCTAAAGAGGGAGAAGTCTAAAAGCACCACAAAAGTGTATAATTGCTGAACCTGAAAGATTTAGACTCCCAGCACCAGAAGGTCAAAACTCCTCTGATGCCTAAAGAGGAGAAACAAGCTAAAAGCTCTTCACCTTTGTTTAATTTGTTTTGCTCCATAATGTTGTACTGTATGGGTGCAACCTCTTGCTTTTGCTGAACAGAGGGTTTCCAGTGTTTCTCATTCGTATCCCCGCTGCCATTGTTAACATTATTGCTGATATTTGACTGGATGAGTTGGGTGGTGGCATAAGGAGTGGGCTGCCCAGGCTGGCTGACAAATCTTCCGTCCTTTAGATTTGGACTATTGAAGGTTTTCATCTCATTCATTTTGTTGCTGAGGTCCACGTCACCATATACAGTTGACTCAGGCAACATCAGGTTTGTTTGCTTGTTGTCCAGCTGATTGTTGTAATTTGCTATACAATCGGCTAACCACAGAGGAAAGAAAAAAGAAAAGGTCATTCTGTTCGCTTACATCATACTTTCAATGAAATTCCCTTTAAAAATTTTTTAGTGCAAACTATATGGCTTGCATCCATGAAGCAAAGACACTGTAATTAACTAAATAATTTACAGAATATTATTTACCTTACAAGCTACTGCTTCAAAAGTAGTGCTCAATGTTCTGATTCACTGTAAATTCAGACCTTCTGAACTGTATCTACAATGACTTACCTTGCTGGGCTTTTTCTACAGTGGCCATATGAACATTCACATTTTTAAACATTATTCTCAAAGCAGTACAGACACCCAATCAATACCTGTGATTAAAATAATTTGCACTGAAAGGAAAAATCAACCCAAACTTAATAGTGGGAATAACTAAACATGACAGTCATCTCATGTCATCTCAACAGCATTTAGACTTTCTTGTACTTGTGATAAGAAACAGAGATACAACAGTTTTTTTTTTTAAAAACAGACTGAAAAATGATTACACATAAGAGAATTAAAGAGAAACAGTACAACGTGAAAGGTAACTCAGTACCCAGAAGGAAGTCTTTATTTGGTCATCATTTCCTTGTACAATCTTATATTCTGGTTTGAAACAAAAAGACAGGAAAGCAATCTGGAATTTTTGCTCATTTTTTGTTGCTTTGGATATTGCAAAATTAATGATACCATAGTAATACCATTGTCCTGTATGCTAAATTTATATCATATAGACACCATGAACTCATTCTTCTAATAGTTATTGCATCGTGAGATCACCACTTATTGCATAGAATAAATTAGACATGTACTGATGCTCTGGCCACTACTGTGTGAACCAGCGCGCCTGCCTTTCCACGTTCACTTGTCTCTGCGTGACAGCAGTTCCACACACTTTTTTCCCTCTCCATGTCCAGTCCACTGGAAGAATACTGAATGGAGTAACACTGTCTGTGGGTCAGCAGTTAGAAGGCTTAGTGAAACCAGTATTCAATCATCATTAAGCAAAAATTCTCATTTGCCAGCTGATTTATGCATCAGTAATTACATGACGATCACCAGGAATATAGTTTTCCTCTTTTAAAAGATGTGGTATTTATGCTAATGAACTTGATTCAAAACCTGAAGTCCATTACCTGTGGCCACAGTTAATATACTGGAGAGGGTGCCAAGCAAAACTAAATACAGAATTCAGGATTTGACCATTATACTAAATGAAATAACTACTAAGTATAAAGGATGTTCCATTTCAAAAATATTCCCTAATACATACATCTTTTTTGAGAAATATTTCCTTGAAAAAGAGAAATAAAATTCTACTTGAGGAAGAAAACCACTGATCCACATTTTCAGTGATTAAGGAACAGTATCAGAACATGCCACATAAAATTTCTCATTGCACATTTCATGCCCCCCGGCTTGTGATTTTTGAAGGTTTTACTGTTTGATATATTTTTCTTTCATATGTGAGCTGTTATTTATTGCTTCACTGTCTTCAACTTCTTGATTTCTGCTTTTAAAATTTTCTGGTTTCATTTCTGCTTTTTCTCTCACCTACTGAAGCCATGCTAGTCCTTCCTCCTTTCCAAGTCTATTGTATTATATAGGGCAATTACATATCCAGCATATTCTTCATTCCTAATACCTCATGCTTTGCTATAACATCCTTGCAGAGTCACTTATAACACGAATTTTTGCCTCCTTCCATTTTCAGCTACATCCGATTTGTGTGTAGGGCAACATAATCAATACAGTATATGCAGTAGGTACATCTTTTTTTTTTACATAGACACATTAGAATTCCTCATACAAAGTACTTAAACAAAGCTGGTTTACCTATATCGCAGAAGATTTATTCTGTCAGGTTTTTTTATAGCATCAGTTTTAGAACAACCCATTCCCATTCTCTAGATTTGGAAGACAGTACTATACTCAAAAGAAATTCAAAATGCACAGTTACTTAGCATATTCACAGCTATAGAGGGGATATCCAACTCTGCTGCTTCAGAGCATAAGCCAAGCCCAGGGTGACCATAATTAGGAATACTTGCCAGATTTTCTGGGACAGAAGAGACCACTATGAGCATCTTGTCTGACCTTCAAGCTCATAAGCTCTACTTGAAAGGAAGGAATCGCTGTGCAATACAACCAAGCTTAATGTAAAAGCTAAATTGAGAAAGAATCCTCTGCACCTCATGGCAAGATGTTGTAACTTTACAACCCTCAGAAATGTGCATTCTTTTCCTTTTCTGAATTTGTTAAGTTTCAGTTACTAGAACTTGGTATGTCTGTACTTGCCACAATAAAGTATCTCTGTATCAGAAATCTTTTTACATAGGTATTTGTGGATGTGATATCCTCAGGCAGGGTAAGATACAAGTCTCTAATGTTCAAATCTCTTACCTTCCTCTGAAGCACCTGGCACTGATCGCTGTCAGACAGCACATTGCAGAAGATGAATTACCACCATCACATTATGACTGGTTTCACATTAATTACAGGAGGTAATGCTGTTTTGCACTTATGCAACTTCACTATAGGTAATCATACTCCCTCCCTGAAATGCTGGGAAGGGAAATGCCACTAGCAAAGATCAGCTAGAGATGCTTGTAGTGGGAAAGACTTATTTTCATTCCTCACCAGTAACACAAACCAGGTTAAAACAAAAGGAACCTAAGGTCCGTTTAAAACAAAATGTGCAACATTTAGCGCTTCCAGATGTATTTTCCCAACCACATTCCCATGGAACTCACGAGGTTTTCTTCAAGAGCACTCCGAGTCCTGCCCAAGCTCCTGGGAACTACCACTTAACCTAATATTTCATAATTGCTTTTAGGATGTGAAGTTAACTTTTTTATCTACACGCCCTAAACAGAAAACCAACTATCCAATTTTGTACAGAATGGCACGCCAAGGGAGATTTTGAATGTGACAAAGTAGACTGACTGCCTTGCAAGTACTGAGGCAAAGTTTTGTTTCTTGCTTCCCATCACACCCAAACCAGAAGGAAAAATCTCACTAGTGTCATTTTGGTACTTCTCCTTCTTCATTCAAGCAGCAAGGATGAACAGAACAAGGTAAAAACGACCTTATCTGCTCTTTTTCAGATGCTGAAACATACTGGTTCAGCCTGACTTTTGGTAACCACCATTGAACCTTGCAGGGGCTCCTTCAGCCTACAGCTTGCGACAACTATTCAAATGGGACCGAAAAAAGGGATCCAAAACGGGACTGAAAGCATAGACATGACATAGAAGACTAGAGAAACTATACTGTCTAAATGCATTGGAAATAAAAAAAAAGAAAACCCAAACATGTACACTCTCTCAGGCATCAGAAGTATACACTCTGTAAAGAAGATTCATTAGCAAGGTAGAAACATATCTAACCTGGTCGACTGTACGTCGTAAGGTTGCTATCACTGTTTCCGTTGCCAGAGGTGCAGCAGTTGATGGAGCAGTCATTGTGATTGTTCCCTGTGTTAGGCCAAGTATCTGCTAGCCATGGCTGAGTGGCTGGTTCACTGATGTTTAGGAGTCCTGGCCTTTAAAAACAAAGCTTGGTCATTTCAAAAATTAAACAAAAGCTTTTCCACATTGCAATTATGTTCTTCTCAGAAGGCTAGACATTACAAAATAGTATCACCTATTTAAAGGCTTGAGCATTAGAAAATACAGCTTGATTCAATTATTTAATGGTTGCTAGTCTCCTACATAACCCGTTCCTTGGTAAGACACGCTGAAGTGAACAGCCAAGGACAGTATCAGTTCAGTTTGCTGAACTACACATATATACAACCTTTAACTGTCACTTTAGTTTTGGTTTGTTTTGTTTTGTTTTTTTTTTTTTTTCTGGAGAGGTTGTATTTTTATTTTTCTGCCCTTCTCCCTTTCTTAAAGAAAACAAGGTAAAAAAGGGAAAATCGGCAAGTCAAACAAACAAAAAATTCACGCATGGAAGTGAGATGGATATGTGGAAGTAAGAGTCAAGTTTGGATGTGAATACTCCCAAATTTATGAAGCCAAGTTCTTCTCACCATCAGATAGTACAATTGTAGTGGATCAAAGGGAACAGCAGATTACAGAAATTTCTGTCGTTTGGGAGTATTTGCATCTCACTAAGCATACTGAGCGTGTGATATGTCTTTGTTAACGAGTAATCCACTCACTTAATCTTCACGTGGGTGGAACAGCAGCAGCTCCTAAGCAAGTTTAAAGTAACTGGGAATACTGAACACCTTTAAAACTATCCAGAGATCAATGCTGCAACGTGGCTGCATTTGGAAATAAGCGTATTGAATTCTGCCATCAGCAGAAAGAAATAGCATTCCTTGGTTTCCAAGTTGCTGATTTTTTCTAGCGAGTGTGCAAGATGCTCTGATGAACGTTTTGTGGAATCTTTGGTGCCTCTTCAGTTTTCACACTAACAACGCAATAGTGTGTTCTAGAGTCCCACATAAGAAGCATCCCCTAACAACTTAAAATTGTCTTTGAGAACTCAGGTGCTTTTAAAAATGGATCATTTTAGCCACTGTTGCATTAAAAAAAAGGAACATAGTCTCTTTCATCACAGGATTTAACAGGCAACTTTCCATTTGAAATAGTGCAAAAACTAGTGTCCATAACATTAGATGTGATGGTCTTCAAAAATAAAATATGCTAATCCTCTTAAACTGCAAGTTGAGAAAACAAACTGCATGCATTTAGTTGTGGGGGATATAGTCTGTCAGTGCTGCAGGCTTAAGTCATAGTCTTAGAATGACATTTAAAGGATCTATACCTACATGTGTATATATATTTCTGTACTGCGTACGCCATCTGACAATTTAACATAGGAAGTGATGGGGCTTGACTTACTGTCAGGCTAACAAGCCAGCCAATACACAGGCACTAAACAAGTATATTTTGTGAATCTGAAATAAATGTACAGCTATGTAGTCCTGTGAGCAGGCCAGCTGATTTAAAATACCCTGCTTTTTCCCTACCACTCTGTTCTTACAATGAAAATACATCTCATGGCATTTGGAGGAGACAAAGCCCTCCAGAATATTTTAGCACTTTCAAGACCTGTGTACTAGATTTTTGGATAGAGTTAGAGGTCCTTTGCTTATAAAATTCACTTTGCATTCACACCTGCTATCATGTAAGAAATGTGGTGTGAGGTATATAAGTAGATGAAAACTCTACTAATTGGAGCCATTTAGGTGGAACACTAGGCGAGAGACGTTTGCATTAGGATGATTGGAGATCCTCATTTCGAAAGACCTCTAACCTTTGCAGCAAATTCCTTGAATCCCTGAAATGACGGTACTAGGTCTGGGGTGTAGGGTGGACTGAGCAAGCATCTGTGTGGGTGCCTGGCTGCTGGCTGGAGTCAATCCACCACAATTACCATTACTTGAATCCTGTCTAGAAAGGGGATTGCCACAGAAATGGGTATTTTTTCAGCATCGCAGAAGTGGGGATATGTTGAAACATATCACTGTGACATTTTGAATTCTGAATAATGCTTTAACATGCTCACGTAACTGCACTTGGCAAATATGCTAAGCCTCTCAAAAACAGGGCAGATACAATTTAAGGAAGTGAAAACCTTAAGTTTGGAAATCAGAGTAAAGGTTTTACAAGTAAAAATAACTTTTTTTTTAATTTTGCAGAAGTATGTTTCATATTCTACAAAATACAGCACAACATTGTGTGTTCTATAAATGCTATATATGCAAATAAACAAAAGCAGCATAGATGTTAGCACTTCGAATCAATGACACTGCTGGATCGTAGTACTGATCCTTAAAACTAGGACAGTAGAAAATGATGCTGCTTCTCTAGCAGTACCAGAATGACTGTATTTGAGGTAGACAGTTCTGGGTTCATTGCTGTCCTCTGACTCTATGTGAGTGTGCTTTGTCTAGCTTGTGCTATGGGAAGAGCGAGAAAGCACAGTGGCACAAAGAACACAAAGGATGTTAACTGCGTATCTCTTTGAACAACCTTGTCAGGGAAAGAGAGGGTTCATCTCTGTTCTCTCTTATTTTCTCACTGTCCTGGGGTGAAGGCAGCAACCCCGTGATTTACAGATCCGTCCATTCAAAAAGCACATGGTAACCGTTCTAGAGGTTTTCCTCCATGGTTTTATGGCTACGACAACGCAGCAGCACACCGTGCTGGACGGAGGTACCTGCAATGGCTCCTAACCTGCGAGGTTCAGCGGCAACAGCAGCAGAGCAGCCTCGCCTCTGCACAGCATTCAAGTAGACGGGGAATGTTTAATTTTATGCCTCGTGTTTACCATTACCAAATTTTTGTACGGTCTTGCAAATTAGGAATCACAAGATGCCACTTGTGAAACAGGAATTGATATAGGAATTTATCGCCCAGCTGGTCTCTGAGATTTTAGAGTGTATTTCAGCATCATGCCAAATCCTGAACTGAAATGCTTATAAAAAGGCATGCTTGAATGTGACCTAGGGGGAAAAAAAAAAAAAAGGTGTGCTACTAAAGTGGCACTGCTCTGACCTGCCTTTTTGCTAAAACCATTATTTTGCCTCCTAAGGAAACCCCACCTCTACACAGGAAATGTAAATGACTGTTTTCTCCCCCGCCATTCATTAAGCGTAAACCCAGTAAACATGTCTTAGTTAAATCCTCAATCTGGAATGGGCTAGGTTCTCAAAGCACGGGGTTTTAAATTTAAAACCTACCTGTTTACCTCTCCTTCAGTGCCCTGCCTCTTGCAAGCGATGCTTTAACTGTTTTGCATTCATAGCAAGATTTTTTCTTAAAAAGTCACCTTATAAGCTGTTTAGGTCTTCAGCAATTTCTTCCAATAAACGTTTTCTTTCTTTGTAGTATTTGTGAACCAGCCATATTTCTTAATCTTCATAAATGCCATGACTTAATTACTTTTACTCCCTTAATCAGCTGGTAAGCCAGGTCGTTATTTTGAAGTTAAAGTGCTCCCTCTGCTGCTCATTTTTTGAGATGCAGTTTTTACAGGTTAACAAAGCTGAAAATACGACAACTCATTCTTTGGAAATCACCCTAAAAATTCAAGCAATATATCCTTCTTCTAAACAGGAAAATATATGGCCACAATGTATAGATTATTATAACAAATTAAAGCATATCGTTGCAAGTGATTTTTCTGCTGTCACTTACAAGGACAACTGCACTCCGAGCATCCTTCAGTTTAGTTGCACACGATTTACAGCTTTAAAAATAAAGCACATAATTACCTGCCTCCACTGCTTACGGCCTCTCCTCCTCTCTGATATGTTACTGAAATAGTTAAAGATAAAAAAAAGGAAATAATTTAAAAATCATAAAAGACTCCTGAAATAGCAGTATTAAATTTCCTTTGTTTCATTTTAGCTAAAACAATAAACGTGCATTGTTTATACATTAATTCTGAATCTCATTCTGCAAGCTATTCCTTCAAATGCAAGTTTATACATAGTACTTGTGCTGCTTGATACCTGCTAGTCTTAGCTCCAACACAGTTTTAAATTTCAGCTCTGTTCTGAAAACCACACACACACACATGTATCGCTTAAGAAAACAAGAAGCCATACATCAGGTTGAGCTTATCCTTAACGTAACTCTGCTGACTTCAGTGGAGTTAGTCTGTGGAAGAATTTAGGTCATGTATTTATTTCATGAATGGCTAGATGTTAAAGCTTTGCTCTACCTTAGTATTTTGGTAAGATTAAAGAGGTACGATGATTCTGTAGCAGACCTTATTTCCAATGTAAACAATGGCTCATTACAGCTGAACCTACTGCAAAAACACATGCTCTTTCTGAATGTACTATACTCATGGAACAGCACACTCTAGATGTCCACAGAAGCTTTGCATTTTGTAACATTTTACAACTGGATTTATTAACGATACTTCTTTAATCTAAAAACCTAAATGTATAAATCTTGGTAAAAAAAAAATGTCTGGCAGAAAGAATACTTCCTAAATTAGAAGGAACAGTTTTGCTGGCATTTCAGAAGCATTACACATCAACAAAGTGGATGTCCACATGCATTTATTTGTTGGCATGGATGGCATATCCTTCACAGGAAGCATCATGGCTGAAAAGTTAGCTTTTAGGATGTAAACATCCAAGAAGAAACAGTGCTATAAATTCTGCAGGTTTGCATTGGGTTTGGCAAAGGGTTAAGGAGATTGTCTCCCTGCAAATGCTGATAGATTCTATATTTTCCACCTAGGAATGTGTTGAAAAAAGCAGCCAAATTCTGCTCTTTAGAAGAACTCCAAACTGGGAGTCTGCAAGAGAGAGATAAATGCTGGCAGTGATTACAATAACAGGATTAAAATGTAGGATGCATTGCTACAGGTAAGTCTTTGACTATACGTAATGCTAAAGGAGAGGGTCTGGTTCCCTTTAAAGTCAATGGAACTAGGGACTGCGATCCCGGATTGAAAAGGGATCTTTTTTTTTGCTTTAAATGTTTTACATACTTTGTGTTTTTCCTAATATCTTCTTTAAAAACCTCAGTGCTATTTCTTTTGCAGCTCTGACATATCTTATGGAGCCCTGATATTTTCTTTTAATGTTGAGAATCCAACCGAGAAAATATATGTTAGCTAACCTACCAACCTCTTCAGAATTTCAACAGTGTGCTACAATTGTGATTGCAATAGAAGCCCTCTGTTAAGCCAATTAAAGTAACAGCAAATAATAGTAGTTTGAATTGGCCTCCACTGTGGATCTCAAAGGACTTCAGGAACATTAAGGGCCACTCTGACTCGTGCCGAACAGTAAGCAACTCCACGGAACATAACAGGATGACTTTTGAAACAAGATACTATTCAACGCGATTAAAAGCACGTGGCTAAGAATCTAAGCCATCACAATTAGGTCTGTGTGGATGAATGCGGACAGACGTGAGATTGCTTCATCTGCGGTCCAACTTGGGAGGATGTAACTCAGCTGCTGCCCAGAGGCCAAATTAGTACAGTGCTGATTTTGAGCTAATGTGCCCTGCTAATGGGAGTGTGCAGAGGAGGGGGTAGGCGGTTTTTACCCTGCCTGGATATACATGGCCTGCAAGTTTCATAGACCTCTTGTGAAAATAAGGGATTTAGGACAAAGGAGGAAGAAACAACCTGCCTGCTCACTCAGGCTGTAGCTAAAAGTAATGCATGCAGTATACCGGTGGGTGCCGAATGTACTGAATTGTATCTGCCGTAGAGGAAGAGCGGCTGAGCTGCCAGACTGCGGGACCGACTGAAGGTCAGCTCTGCAGAACAGAAAGGCTCCCATGGCCTTCGTCAGGCTATGGCTCAGGTTGTGTCATATTTAGTACATTTCCAAGCAAAAAGAAGTAGGAGATGATTTTAAACCTACCCTGAATTTGAAAGGCACCTCTGTTTATGTAGAACAGGATGATTATTTTAATATTTCATAGCACAAATACAGTTTCAGGCAGCAAGCAAAGAAATCTAACTGCTACAGCACTGTGATTTTCTGTATCTTCCAAAGCAGACAACTTCTAGGTCACTGGATTAATGCAGATTCAGAGGTAAGAAAAGAAGCAAATGTTTCACCAAGTATAATCCCACTGAATCCCTTTCACGTCAGCATCTGGGCTCTGCTAAGTCATTCCTCCTCCATCAGAAGCACCTTTTGCATCGCTAGATGCAGCAGGCCACACTACTCCATCGTAATATGCAAGAAGAGAGCCCAGGTTGTACAAACTGACGGGATCATGCTGCAAAATGGCATGCTTGCATCAAATGGTACACTACAAAATGGTACACACAAACAGAAAAAAGCGTCAGCTACAAGGCAAATACACACTGCTTAGAGAACAAAATAATGGTACCTGTCATTAATGAAATTGTTCAAAAACCCTTCAGAACAGCTGGGCTGGTTATGTCAGAAAAAGAGGAATAGTACCACAAACACATGCTAAAGTAACAAAGAAGGGGGGAAAAGTGCAAATATATACCTGTTGGTGTGAAGGTAAAAGACGGGACTGAAAAATCAAAACAAAATACAAACTGGTTATTAAGCTGAAGAGAGAAAGGGAAACATACCACATTAGTATAAATCTAGCAGACAGCTGAACATAAAACAAACGTATATAACTAACCCAGTAGTTCAGTCACATCGATATAGAAATAAAATTAAATTTGCGATTCAGAAAGAAGCTTGTCTCTGCAGGTACTATTCTGAAAAAAAAGCTTGACATTCTATTGTGCTCCTGAGGGGACTGGACTGTGGTTTAGCCTTTCAAATACCCCTCGGTCTGGTATTTTAAGTTTTTCTGAAAATCCTAGCACAAACAAAACCCCCACACTGTTAATCATTTTAGAATGCAGAATGACAAATTCCTTAACAAAGCCTTATCAAGGTCCTATTGAATCTTATCTGCAGTTCACTAAGTAAATGCTCATTACGCTGAACTAATAGGCACGCTTAAGTATTCAGTAAGGAAATAATAATCATATAAAGGAACAAAGAGAACTGCTGCTTTACTGTCTCTGAATCAAGAGTGGCACCAACTCTCACTGTAATAAAGGCACTAAAATCTACTGCATCAATTAATTTTTGTTTTCATAGACGAGACTGTTAAACAGAGTTATTATCTTTCTTTCTTAAATAAGCATAAAAAAAAATAAAGGTAAAAGATCTCCCTAGATGTTACACCTTTCTACCTTTCAACCCTTGGCTTTAAGAGGGAAAGGTTAACAACGGAACAATGACATTGCTTGACAATCTTCACTCTCACAGCTACTATAAATCCTCTTTGGATCAATAGGGTCTCTAATCCAAATACAGAGCACTAGTATCTGCTCTTCCTATTAGCACATGCCCCCCCTCCTGTTGACAAGACAGTATAGTTTTTCTATCACTGATGGGCAGAAAAAGGCTAATATTGCCCTTTCTGATCTAATGACAGCAAAGAGAAATGTAAGAGAAACAATAAAATATTCACTAAAAGTAGCCTTGAGACAGAACTTGATCAGCAAACCTGGCACAGAAAGAAAAGGTTCTGGCTAAGAGAACAATTGCTTCATCTGATTTTTACAATAACTCTGTTATCTGGGGGGAGTCCAGAGTGTCCTGTTGTTATACTTTAGGATATACTGTAGTTTTTCTCCCCTTTTACCAAGCCAATCTGTTTCCAGGGATATGACACTAAGAAAAAAAGAAAAACCTCTGAGCATTTCCCGTTTCAGGGTTCATTTGTAGCACAGCTCTTTATCTTGGGAATTCCATTGTATTTTCTTTGAGCTAGGCCTTTTCACACAGTCAAGTTTAATTTAGCTACATTCAAAAATATAGAACCATAGTAACAAGCTTTCATTAAAATAGAAGGTGCATTTAAACCAGAGCTATTCAAAAGAGAATCAAGTCTCTCAAAATTAATTTCCAATCACAAGGACATGAAAAAAAATCTTAAACCACTGTCTCATCACTCTTCTGTGAGCCAAGTACTGAACCTAGCTTAGTTTCTTAAGGAACTGAGGAACAGACGAACAGAGGTTCAACTAAATGAAATCTTTATCACTACTGCAGGAAAAAAACAACTTAATTCTCAGAGCTTCTATTAATAAACTCTTCTGAGTGTGTAAGAGTGCTAGTACAATATGTATGTGTGGGAGTAGTGAAGTATTTTAACAGATGTCAGGCCTGAAGCTAAATATAAAAATAAATAAATAAATGCAAGACTGAAGAAAGTTTGGGCTTGCAGTGATGACTCAATGCACTGCAGAGCAGCAAACTACTTTGCAATTTATCTTTCACTACAGATGCCTTTCTTCTTGAAGAACACTTGATAATGGAGATGCAGACCCTACTTTTCTCTAGATTTTCATTAAAATCCCCACCAAATTACACAAAAGATATTTTTACAGGTATTGAAAAACACAGCTGTTTTGAACAATAGCTGATGTCATTAAAGTAACCATTTTTAAGGACAAATTGAATGCCTTTTGCTTAATCATAGGTACTGCTGAAAGCATAGTGATGTTAGTTTGATAGAACTGTAGAAAGGCAGCATGGCAGCATGCTATTAGTAAAACAAAACAGCGCAGGCCAATGCAGCAGTATGTCAGGGTCTGTCTCATCTAAGAAATCCTAGCAGAACAAAATCAAAGGTGAAATTCATCCCCAACTTCTGCGGTTACAACTCCGCTACAACCACTGTGCCTGAAGTCTACTGCGAGCATTGGTACTTTAAGAGCATGGAGCACACCTAAACCCCGCAACACTCCAGAACTATTTCTGTGCATCCACTCACTCAGTTGCTATTTTTAGTACTGCTTCTTTTTCATAGCAACACACTGCTACTGTTTAAAAACATCTGTGTTATATTTGCCTGTCTGTCTTGCCCATCACACGTTCATTCTTGAAGTGACTAAAGAACGTAATTGCATGACACCTTTCATACGTTAAGAAGTGTGCACCCTTGAAGCCTAGGTCTATCTTTTGATTGCTAAATATCAAACGTTCTCCCTCTACTCCTTGAAAAGCAGGATCTCCCATTTTCTGATTCATTCCAGAATTTATGGTTCTTACTCCATGAGTGCCTATGGGGTACTGCTTTGAGATGTGACGAACTGTAGCTTATTGAATTCAGCTTTAACTTTGGGGCTTAATCAAAAGATTACTGAATCAGGAGAAATCAAGTTTTTATTCCAGCAGATCTTCCAGCTGGAGGTTCTAGTTTTGTCACAGAGTCTACTGTAAAGCACTGCTTGCCCACTGACAACCTGATATAAAAGGTATCAATAACGTGAAAACGAAGAGTGCTTTAAGTTAGTCCCACTGCTGCCATTCTAACCGAATGCAGATGCAAGATGGGATAGCTCCAGAATTCAGTCCCAGCGAAGGGTTTCATAACAGCATCTATGAAAGAGTCTTGGAAAGTATTATTGACTGTTGTGCTTTTGCAAACAGCCACTTCACCGCATTCCCCTGGAACACAAGGAACTTCAAGTACACGCACCAAAAGCATTACTGTAATGTACACCACTGTTAGTATTCTCAGCAGCAAGCAAAGGATCGAACAGGAGGAACAATGAACTACTATCCACTTGGCTCCTTTTCAGATGGTACAGTGTCAGGTAGCAAGGGCATATTGGAAGCTTCCAGCCTTAAAACCATCTTTACATTTCTCATTTGTCGGAGTATCTTTACGAAAAGCTAGTCTAGTTATTTTTTGCTAAAGGCTTATGCTTTAAAGCCAGGTTTAACACCTTATGTAAATATTGCTGCTTTCTGCCTTGGCTCCTGATCCACGCTTCCTGAAAGTACTGAAGTAATGTGATTGTTCCTGCATCGAGTCTTAGAAGAACAAGAGACTGATGATAAAGTAAACAGCCAGTAAATGGGCATTCAGCAGTCAGCAGACCGAAATACGTAATACGGCACCTTTTCTGATACCAGCGTAAGTGCTACTGAGTCCATTTCGCTTCTTCCTGTGGCGATATAACCAGATGCTGAAGACCATAAGGATAATCCAACAGGCTGCACCGATGCCAGCAATAAAGGCCGGCTGCTTGACTACATCAGAAATCTGCTGGGCTAAACTGACTTGATCTTCTGAAGACACAGGGTTTCCATGAGAATCTGAAAAAAAGACACCCAAAATAGCAAGTTAATTTGAATGAGCAACTGTAAAAGGCATCTTGAAAAGAACGGACATAACTGTAGTCCAGTTTTTCAAGGCAAAACCTTTAAGACTGCTCTTCAAAACACTCTTTTTACAGGTCTAGATAGAAATGATTTGTTTTCCGTACAAGACAGGTACCTCCAACTTCACTGAGTTTTGTTTGTTTATGAAACCTGCTAAAATCAGGACACTAGGCATACAAATAGAAAGTTAGACTCATAAATTTCCAACTTGGGGACTGGTTTATTTGTTTTTGCTTTTTTTTTTAA
>VZTL01003236.1:0-29309 GCA_013400535.1 Scopus umbretta | reverse complement strand
TGTGTCGGTAGTTGTGGTAGTTGGGGTTGTAGTAGTACTGGTTAGACTGATTGTAGTTGGAGGCAACCCAGTTGCAGCTGGGAGAGGGAAACACTGGCTTTTTAGACGAGGTGATGTCTCCTGGGGCTTGCACTCGCCATCCCCGATGGCTGGATGCGCAGGCAACACGAGAGAAAGCAGAGAGCACAGCGCACAGGCGGGGGACTGGGGAGGGAGGCAGCAAACGGCACCGGGAAACACGCGGCTGAACCGCTTTTCCCGGCCATGTGCAGGGACGGCCACGTGCCCGGCCGCGGGACAGGGAGCGATGCTGGGGACGAAGAGGGGCAGCGAGCGGGGAGCTGCCCCCGGCAAGCTGCTCCTGCGCACCCACCGCCTGCGCCCGCGGTTTGATCCCTTTCCCGGGGCTGAATGACCTGCTTCTCTTCTGCTTTTGCTCGGCTGCTGGTGTCCCCCGCCACCCTGGGCTTAAATCACACAGAGGGCACGGAAGGGGTGTTTGGGGGATGCTCGGGGCAGGCTGTCCTTGCCCCATCGTCCCCCTCTGCAGAACTGTGCTGAGCGCGCTCAGGGCTCCCTGAAATAACAGGATTTATTTCTTAAGAGAACATAATAATCCCATTTGTCGTGGGCCAGGCAAGCCACAATTGCATTAATTCAGCAGCCCCTGGACTACACCTCCAGCATTTTTGAGCTGCCAGTTCAGCCTGCAGCTTCTCAGCTGTTTCCTTCCTGGCTCATCTCTGGACTGATACTGCAGTCTGGTGATGGAGCTGCTTTAGCATTAACGTGGAGTTTAGCGTAGGTGAGTGATGGATGGTGCTTTGCCCCTCACAATTTACATTTAAATTAGGACAAAGGGGTTGGCACACCCCAAGCTGTCCGGGGCGGGGGAAAGTCTGAGCAATCTGTTTCCTAAATAGCCCCCCCATTAACATCTCGCCCGTGCTGTGTTCCCAGAGCAAAGGGGTAAATGCGCACTTTACCAACACACAGTGTGGTTGAGACGGTCCTGAACACCACTGAAGGGGAGTGCATTGGCTTGGGCCTGGAAACCTGCCAGCAGAAAATGCAGCTGAAATGCTGCTTCAGCTACCTAAGGTACACGAGCGGAGGTTTATCCTGTGATGCTTGCATTAGATTACATTTACTTACTCTTACCGTAGATCAAGGGATTACAAATCCCCCTCTTAGGCAAATGAAACCGGCTATTTTAAGTATCACCCACAAACAAAATAGCTCTAAGAAAGTACTTTAAAAGGTGTCCCAGCACCAAGCCAGGGCTTGCTTTTTCACCAAGTCCATCCCCAAGGAAGGCCAACCCCTAAAACCTCAGCCTCTCCAGCGATCCAAAAGCAGAGAAGAGCAGTAGGTCACTCAGTCCATCTCCCTACCGACCACAGCTGCAATAAAACCACAGTTACCGGCACATCCCGAAAACACCAGCCCACCCCAACATCTGTCCGGAGAGCAGCGCGTCCTCTCCACCGTGGTACCAACGCAGCATCGCAGGCAGCCTCATGCAGCAGCGCAGCCTCCGAAATAAAGCACCCGCCTGGCACAGCCCGTCGCCGGGCGAGGGGCTGGGGGGGAGTGGGGATGGTGGTGATGGGGGGGGGACCCGGCCCCGGTGGGAAATGGCACAGCTTTGTCCTGGGGTGTCTGCCGTGTAGCAAAGCCCTCCCCAACCTGACCCAGCCACGGCAAGAGGGGCGTTGGGGGTTTTGCTGCTCTGTATTTCTTTCAGGCGGTTACTGATGGAGGGCTTTGCTGTGGCCAGAGGCTGTAAATTACAAAAGCCTTTCTTGGGCTGTGAAGTACTAACGTCCATCTTGGCTGATTCGTAGTGGTTTTTTGGAAGGTTAAGAGATTCCTGTCACTAGGTTAATATAGGTTAATATCACCATTAACCCGATTCAGCTGCAGCTCCTCAATAGGTTTGCAGTGTACACAGTCAACCGGCACTGTAGACACTAGGTATTAGCTAATGCAGTCTCAGGGTTTCCCCTGCGGATCCCTGGCTCCCCTCTAAGGAAAACAGAGCCCAACAAGGCACAGAGCAACTTGCTGAAAGGCAGGAGCTGGTGGGAAACCTGGTACAACCCCCAGCTCCCAGGGCTACACATCTCTGCATCGTGCCCCTCCTGCACAGCACCTTTGCGGACTGTCTGCACCACCTAGCACTGATGTAACGGCTTTAGCAGGAGAGATGCAGCTTTAACGCTCCTCTAGACCCTAGCTGGGAAAAGATTATCTGGGATCAGTCAAAGCTTGGCTATCCCTCGTGTAGGGTATCATCTTTATGCAATACATAGATACGCATGCACGCAGGTGAAGCTGCAGTGCCAAGACCCTCCTGGATGCTCCATTGACTGAAGCAACTCAGCATCGGCCTGAGCTGTGCTGCTCCGCTCTGGCTGACGGTGATGCCAGGCAGGCTTTGCCCACACCGCTCCAGCGCTTTAGTGGAAGCAATCCCCAAGAGCAGGGCTATCGCACTGCGTCAGGATAACGTGGGCTCGAGCCCGAGCGGGTCCCTGCGTGAGATTGAGGAGGGGGTGTTGGCACTGGGGCTAAAAGTGATCCTGGCAGGACTAGGAGCAGGTTAGAGGTGGGATCGGGTGAGGCCAGAAAGCGGTAGTTCGGAGAGGGGAGAATGGGGAGCGCATCTACGGGCAGCGCCGTGCTGCAGGATGGGACCGGGCGGTGCGGAGGCGGCACTGGCCAGCCCGGCCAGGGCTCCCACAGCTGGGGGGGGGATTTAATCCTAAACTGCCCCGGGATTCAAAGCTGCAGCCTCATTTGTGTTTGAATACGAGATGTATGCAGGAGGCAAGCTCAGCTGGGAGATTTGGGGGCGAGAAGATAAGGGGCATTTTCTAGGCTTTGAAATCCATCCCCTAATGAGAGCTGATTTCAGTCTGGGGGGAGCTACAGGCAGTCTGACGGAGAGCAGAGCCCTGCAGCGTCCCCCAAAGAAAAGGGCACCCCAGCACGGGGGAGCGGCAGGGAGCACCCTGCACGGGCCGTGGCCCTTCCCCGGGGTACCTGGGGTCCCCCGCTCGCTGCCCACCCCGTCCGGCTAATTACGGAGCGACAGATCACCGCTTCTGGCAGCGAAAGGGGGGACAAGGCAGATGGAGGGCCCGGCTGGCGTTTCCAGAAGTGCTCATTTTGGAAATCTAGAAATCACACACATCCTTCTAAAAATGTCATTGCAATACTTCATCGGGTATAACGTTTCTGAGCTTTGCAGGGTAGCTGAATTTATTTTTTTCTGCATTCCCAACATGAGATTCACTCAAGGGCTTTGACAACAGTTGCCTCAAGTTTAGGCGCAGGACCAAGCATCCAGCATTTGTGTGACGGGGGAAAAAAATTCCCCCCACTGAAAGCAGGAGGCGGTGCAGAGAAAGGGGGCTGCCACTTCCCCAAGGGCAGGGCAGAGCAGCACCCTGAAAACCAGTGTTTCAAGCAGGCTTGAGATTGCCCCAGTACACCCAGGAAACCCAGAGTAAAAGTCAGCAACAGCAATTCCCGTTCTCCTGCTCCCACCGAAGCCTAGCCCATCTTCCTGGCAACATCCAAACCACCATTCAGCTCCTTAATAGGCCCCATCTTTGCAAGGCAGAGATTGCTTTTCAGTCTGGAAGCTGCATTACCCTTTCAGGTAATGGAGACGGAGGGGCACGGTGGGGAGGAGAGACGCTGTTATAATGGACGGGGGATGCAGCAGTCTGGCTGTAGCAATTAATAGGCTAAGTAATGAGAGAGATGCTTGCAGCAGGGCGGCTGCGCTCTTTGCTGCAGCTTGGCTCCTGTGACCGTGAACGGGCCAGTAAAAAGGAGCCCAAACCTTAGACAAAAACTGCGTGAGGCTCAGTCTGGAAGAAAACTGAGGGGAAGGATCAAAAAAAAAAAAGGGTAAAAACAAAAGGGGGATAGTTAAAGAGGGAGCCTCTTCAGAGAGGAATTCGAGTGCTGCTCTGAGTAGGGTAGCAGTTCAGGGAGTAGTTGTATGGGGTTTTTTTGCAAAATACAGGAAACAATATGCATCCATACTGCTCTTTAATTATTTAAAGGTGCTTTTAATGTGTTGTGAGGCTGTAGTAACAGCTTTCCCTTGGGTGTGTCTACAAAATAATTGGGCTTGGAGAAATTTGATTAATTTTTCATGCATTTTGATGATTAGCCAAATACATTTGCAGAGTTGGGTTTTTTTCTTTTTCTCCCCCCCCAGTTTTTAACAACAGTAGGAAATGGTAAAGTCTTTACCGTAAAGTGTTCCAAACCTGATGATAGCTATAAGAAAGTCAAGAATAGAAAGGAGCGATTGAGCAGCCTCTAAAAGAGAGGGGTCAGCAGTTCCCTCTGTTTCTACTGCTGTCCGTTACTAAAACGAACAATAGGGTCTTTCTCCTCTAATTCCTAATTATGGAGAGACAAGAAGGGAACAGTGAAAAGTCAACGTTTTTTTCCTCAAAGCTGAAGACCAATACTCTTTATGGTCCCTGATGAAGTTTTTCCATACACATGGGTAGATTAGGATGCAGTTTTGATTTTTTCCTCATTCATAGCATAAATGAGAACCCTTTTTAGATGTCCTCTCTTTTTCCATATCACCTCTCCCTTTGTCCAGGTCTGGTTTAGGAAATGCAACGCCTAAGGGAAAGTCCCTGCACTTCACTTTTTGATTTCATCAAGCTGGTCCAGTTTCTCATACATGTCCAAACCAGCTATGACCCTGTATATGTAAAGTTACCCCTGGAAAAAAAAAATAAAAAGACCTTTTCATTTTTTTTAGTGCCAGCAGCCCATGGCAAAGAGCGTTTACTGCAATTTAAGACGACTTTCTCTGTGAATCCATAATAATCTACAAAAATCTAGGTCACCGAGCGGAGATGAATCTTCCAAGAAAGGTCAAGCAGTATTTCACTCGAACCCTGTACTTGTTAGGAAAAGAAACAGCCTCTCGGGACAAACGCCGCTCGCGCTGTGTAACGGCTCCCGCACCCGCCCCGTGCCCTAACGAGAAATGACATCCAGCTCAGGAGCAGGACCAAGATGTGTGCTGGATCTTGCTACAGCTTACGCTGCCTCGATTTCTCTTGCTGAAGTGTAGCGCGGTGAGGAAGCTGTGGATGCGGCCGAGTTAGCACTTAACGACCTACGACTCCAGTTACTAACTCTTAGACGTCTTTCAGCTCTGGCATATCTTTTCACTTTACTATCTCTCCTAGCAGAAGGTAAAAAGTAGAGCAGTGGGGGAGCAGTGGGCTCTGTTCTTGCAGAATTATCCTTTAAGTGGCAATTCATTCATCTACCTTCCAGTGCTACAAGAAATTATGCCTGACATGATAGGATGCTGGAAGGATAAAGAGATCACACTGTGTTTTCAAAGTTCGGCAATTATCCACTGCAAGTAGAAAAGTACTTTAAGAAGGTGATCCTGGTCCACAAAGAAAATCCAGATTCTTGTGGATGAGCTAAAGCCTGGCCGAAGTACGAGCTATAGCAGCAAAAGAGCCCTCCCGGATTTGGAGGCTAGAGATCCTCTAAGCCAAAAGGTTACGTTCGTTTTCAGTTTCCCACCAGCCAAACCAGATGTGTTTGGTGTTTTTTTGGTTTTGTTTGTTTGTTTGTTTTTTAGGAAGAGAAAATATAATAAGAAAAAGATTGGCATCTATTCAGCAAGGAAAAAAAAACCCGCAAAATCATATTGGGTAGAGAGACATCACTGCAACAAAACAAAAGGAGGAGAAACATCTATGAGGTAGGAAAGCAAAACCTACAGGTGCAGAGAGCAGGTCCTGCACTTGTATGACTTGGGAAGAGTCTTCCCTAAGCAGCTGTTGTTCCTCCTTGGGAAGCCCTGGGGCCATGTCCAGCAAAGGCAAAGCACGACCTCTTACGGAGCCCTCGGTGCAGGGCAAACGAGCGCGGGTGCTCCAGACCAGAAGCTGTTCTGCAGCATTCGGGGTGCATCTTGGCTGGCCGCACGCCCTAGCGCTGCTGCTGGCCCCCTTCTGAGCTTGGTCACAGGGCTGTCCCCGCTGTGAGGGGGAAGTCACGTCTGCAGCTTTCTTAAGAGGGGGGTGTCCTTCTTTGGGCAACCAGAAGTTGTGCTTGTGCTTTGGACTTTGCAGGGTTGACACTGGGTAACTGAGGATTTGGGTTTCCTTGAAAGCAGGCAGAGATGCCGCCCCCCACCCTGTTACAAGGAAAGGTTTCTCTCTGCTTCAATGCTAGAAATTCGCAGTCAAGGGCAAAGCCAGCAATAGCCTCCATGCAGACATGCACAGCTGTGGCACAAACATTGTCCTTAACCCTTTCAATGGGCACCTGGAAACAAAAGGATTCTCCCGTACGAAAGCCCTGGCAGCCCTAAAAGAACCACGGGGAGGTGTGCGGCTTTTGGTGTCCGTAGGCTGCAACACAGAGCTGCGTGGCCAAGAGAGGCAGCTGCTCCAGCAGCAATATTGCAGGCTCCTGGGTGCAAAATTGCAGCTTAACTACTGCAGGGCAGAGCACAGGCAGGCACCGCTGAGGCGGGGAGGGCTGGTAGATGTTCGTCTGTATTTTGCAGGGCAGGGATGTTGAGGCTTAAAAAGGGGGAGGGCTTTGTGCAGACCTGGGATTAAAAACATCTTTAATAGGGCAACTTGACTCTCATTTTTGCTTCTACAGTCTGTGGCAGCTGCAGCGTTTGGTGGGTTTGGCTATCATTAGGCATCTGGGAGGCTGTTAAGCCCCGCTCGGAGATGTTTTAATCTTTGCAGACCTCCCCCGGAGCCTGCCCTAGTCCCTGCTGCCTGTGGGGCTTCTTTTTACCTGCTGTCATTTCACATGTCCAATTTAGACTGCTGACGCTTCACCTTCCCATTGAAAGGGTTAATGGAGTGCATGCTTAATTGCCAGCACACCCGAGCTAGCGTGAAGTGAGCCTTGCCCCATGCCTGTTACCTCCTCCGGCTGGTACGGTACCTGGGGTTGGCGTGGCTTCAGAGGGCAGCACCAAGGATAGAGAGGGGAATACGAAGAGAGCATAGAAAAGAAGGGAAGAGAAAACAGAGGAATATATATAACAACCAGAACACACCAACAAGAGACTCGGGACCACTTGCACACAGTCACCAGAGACTTGAGAGAGAGGGAATAAATGCACTAACTACAACCCGTCGCCCTCCTTGCGGCAGAGCCAGGGGCGGAGGGAGCAGGGGTGGCCCCTTGCAGGAGGAGGTTACCAGCTACACGCACAGCAGCTCCGCAGCAGAGACGCCGGTGGTGTCGATTAAGCGAGGTGCTTGAGCAGGTGCTTGTATCTAATCCCAGCAAGGTCCGGTTTTGACACTCTGAATTTCACCTTAGTTTTGTCTGGTGTAATTCTAACATCAGCGCTCGTCCTGCCTCGTGTGGGCTGGAGCCCGTGACGCAGAACATGAGAGAGATGTATCTTATTTAAAGTTCTCAGGTGAATGAGTCTGGCAAGCGGAAAACAACCTCTGAATGCATTAATGGGTTTAATTTTCTTAATCTCCTTTTTTTTTTTTAATTCCAAACTCATCTTTCATGTAGCTTTACAGCTACATATCAGAGTGGGCATTTAGAGCTGCTAATCGTACTTACACGCCTGTCATTAGCAGAACTCGCCTGTGTCGTGTTGTACCTCAGAGTCTCATTGTTTGAGGTCAAACTTTGCCGCGTTTCTGTAACTTCAGACTAGGATTTGACTCTTTAATTTTTCTTGCTGCTTAACGGCCAACGCTTTGTCCTTTCGCTAAGCGGCAGCAGCTCGTCCCCTCGGCAGGGCAGCCGGGGAGCCCGGGGTGCCACTGCCCGTCCGCACCCCGACCCCGCAGACAGGGAACCTTACCTTGTCACGCTGGCGTACACGGTACCTGCTATTTCCTGATACAAATCACTTAAACAATATACAACGGCTGTTGGTTATGGCTATTATTTAGCTGTGCTCTCCTAACAGTCATCGTTATCAGCGTGTAGAACCAAACCCAGTAAAGCAATTGTATATGAAACATCTAGAACTATTAACTATCAGCACCGACAACTTCAATCCGATCCCTGTGCTCTAACGGTTTGTTCCGCAAAGCTCCTTTTTAAAGCAATGATGTGCCCCCCCCTCGTGTTTGCCAGGGCGTAACTTAGCTGATGTTTTTCCCCATGGCATATGCAGCCCCGTCTCCTGTCCTGTCACATCAATTAGGGATGCTGGAGCCCACCTAAGAGGTGTCAGGAAAGCATTTCATTTCCACTGGGTCATCAGTAGGAATTACTTTTCCTGCTCAGAGCCATTAGTTGAGGAGGGGGAGATGGAGCAAAGAGACAAAAACCCCATTAAATCAGAGCGCTAACCAAATCATAGGTCTTTTAGCAAATACTAAAGAAAGGAAAGAGCCGGCTTTTGTCTCCCCGAGTTCCCTCAGGGCTCCTGAACTTTCACTTAGTTTGATGAATGTCCCACAATGGGCATTTTATCTTATTATGAATCTGGGAGTTGGGGCTTTGCTTTGGAGGGTCAGGTCAGCTGCTGGTTATGGGGTGACAGGGAAGTGGCACCGTAGCCCCTGCCTGGGGTTCACTGCCCGAAGGATGCAGCTGCTGCACCCCCTTCAAGCCATGTAAAAATCACCCACATCTGCCCCTTGTCTACCTCGTACAGAGAGTGCCGAGGGGCTTTTGCAAGGTGAGAACAAGATGCTCTCCCGCTCCGGGGGCACGTGAGGAACGCTAATTGCTTGGGGGGCAGCAAGATGTTTCCCGAGAGCACAGGATGGTCCCCCCAGTCATCTCTGTAGCATTTCTGCTGCAGTTTTCAGTCCTGGTCAGTCACCTAGCTATCTCTGCTGTAGCCAGTAGCTGTGCACCACTTACTACCTTGTACTGGTTGCTCTGTGGACCACCTGATTCACCGACCCGCAGTTTTTGGCTGATGCATGTACCGTCACGCCCGTAACCCCTCAGCAAAGCCAGAAGCCGTTGCTGCTGCACATACCTTCGTTCAGCAAGGCTGGCGACTCCTCCACTATGGTTTCTCCTTCTCCGACCTGGGTCCGTGCACGCAGGAAGAAGCGATAGCGCGAGATGGGGTCTGTCCTCTGCAGGGTGAACCTTGTCTGATTGGGAGAGAAGTTCTCTACCAGGGTTCGGCCCGTTTTGGATCCATTAACTGGGGAGGAAAGGCAGGTCGTGGTGGCTTCAGCCTTGTTGCAGAAATACGCTGTGCTATCTACCTCATCACCTTGCCCCCAGGACCCGACCTGTGGTCGGTGTGGGGCCACGTGCTCAGAGCTATGGCTGCTGTTAAATACATTTCATCTGGGGCAGCTGGTGACTTACGGGCTGGGGGACCTGCTAGCAGGACATTCAGGGTTGTATAGGTGGTCAAGGAAGGGCACAGCACAAGTGCCAGGGCCTTGGAGAAGGCTGTACTGCCCCAGGCATCGTGCTGGGCTCTGCAGAACGTGCTGCACTCAAGGCAGCATCTCTCATACAGCCGGGAGCTTCTGTTCGAGTGAGCACATAAACGACTCAGACTGCGCTTCAAGATCTTTCTAAATCAGAGATCAAGCTTATTTCCCTTTAATGGTCAAGTCTGGAGAACTGCTGAGCATCCACAACCCTCCCTGGTTAAGTGCAGCTGCCCAGCGCTGCTCCAGGACACCTCTCCGACACCTCTCCAACACCAGCGTGTCTCACCTTGTGATAAAAGCCTCCAGGTACTTACAGAGAGCTTTCTGTGCTAGGTGAGGAGGTAATTAGCAGCAAGGAAAATATTTAATGACTTAATTATTATCACTAAGAAGATAACATGTGGAACGTACAGGCTTGATATCTAAGGTTGTATCCTGTGAGGACTCCATTGGGATGCTCTGGGTGATCCCACTCCAGATTGATGCTTTCCAGATTTGGCTGTCGGATTCTTAAATACCTGGGGGAGCTGGGCACTTGGGAGGAGGATGGGACCAGGAAGGAGAAGGAAAGAAGAAAAAACACACAAGATAACATACCTTACAATACCATATACATCACAGGCTGACTGATACACTCAAGACACTCATAAGTACGCACACACAGAAGGGTCAGAAACCGATTGAACAAGAATCTGTGCCAGAAACCACGCGCCAGCCCAGGGTTTTCAGCAGCATGTATGCAGGGAGCAGAAACCAGAGCAGCTCTGCATGCAACCCCAGCCGCGGCAGCACCGTGCCCACGCCGCGCTCTCTGGGTACCGCTGCCCTCCAGCGCATGGCTCGGTCAGGCACCCGCAAAAGATGCTACAGCCATGAAGCGGAGCTGTGACACAGCTCACGTCCCGCTCCTGTGCGTTGCACGCATGCTTTACTGGTCCTGTTTACAGCCCCCATCCAGCCCGACACTGACATCTCATCCGTTTGTTGGAATGGTGAGAAATAGTATAGCAGCTTCTCTTACGGCAAAGCATCTTTGCGTTGCTAATGCCCAGAGACCTGTAACAGGGGGCTGGGGCACGTGCACAGCGGTTCTTACCCTGGGGAACGGCTGCTTTTATGACTGCTTATTCAAAGCTAGTAAAGGAAGGAAAGCGTTATACATTCTTGAATTAAATTATTCTGGTTTACTCATAATTGCAGTATCTTGACCGGGGAAAGAATTTGACTCTCCGATCTGAGGGACTAGCAATTTATTTTTTTAAACAGAAGTTTTGCAGAATATCATTCAATCTCCTAAACATCAATATATAGTCAATAAAATTGCTTAGTGGTATAGGAAAAAGAGAAATCAGCAGCTTATTTATGACAAGAGTATAATGTGCTATAATTGTTTCGATCGATGCCACCCACGTATGCATATAGCTACCCCAAATGCTCCGTGCCTCCTAGCACGCAGGTAAGCAGCTCAATCAAAATGAAACCTGACTGCAAAACTGCCCTACTGGAACAGAGTCCTTTCTTTTTAAAGAAGCTTTAATTTATGGCTGGTCAATTGAAAACCCTTAGAAAATGGTGATGGCATCCAAGAAAACGTTAAGGAAGAAAGAGACAGAACTGAGAGATGCTGGTCTTGTACGGCAGGAATAGGATGAAGAGGAAGGGAAAGAGGAAGACCCCGCAGTACTTTGTGCTAGTTGAGACAGGGTTTGCTTCCAGCCTCTACTGTTTTCTCCTCTTGCAGTTTTGTAACATACTGTGCCAAAAACATCTGTGCTATAGGAAGATTCATTGCCAGCCACTGAAAGTGCAGCTCCAACAAAAAGTTATTGGCGTGTCTATAAATAGCTCCTGTGACAGCATGAAAATTAAAATCGCAAGTTCATCCTTGACACAAGCTCTTTGAACAGAAGAATGAGGCGCTCTTGCCTTAAAAGCCTGGCAGGGGTATCAGTGACATCCTTTTAGAACAAAAGCACTTAGGTGTCTCAGAGATTTTACTGCCTTTTACTGAGCAAGATGAATATATTCACCCCCGTTTCACCGACCCGCAGCACGGGGAGGTGCGGTGACATTTGCAGGTCAGGCAGCAAATCAAGGGCACGGTGCTGTGCCTCTGAAGAGGCTTCGCAAACGTTTCTCTTGTTCAGCCTAAGAGCTACTTGCTGATGCGTTCAAAGTACCTGAAGGGGTTTTTAGGTTGAGGAGACAGTGCCAGTAGTTAGCTCTAGGTGTAGCTGCAGAGGTGTCACCTGCCCCGCGGTGACGGAGGCATACAGCCGTGCCGTGTGACAGTGATGCTGCCCAGAAGATGCTGCCCAGGCTCAGCTAAAAATTGTCGCTAGGGCATCTCCCCAGCAGCATCGCGGCTCTGCCGCAGAGCGGTGCAGCTCCCGGTCCGCTCTGCAGAGCTGAACCACCCAAACCTCTCCCAGCACGCGCCCAAGGGATGGGTGCCTGCACAGCCCCCCCCCCCGGGAACGTACCTCCTTCTGGTGTGGGGAACTCCTTAACTTCACTGCGTGGCCCATCTCCTCTCCCGTTGGTTACAACCATCTCAAGCTTGTAGTTGCTGTAAGGAAACAGCCGGGACACTATGCCCCGGTTTCGGTCTCCAGGAAAACTCACATACTGCCGTTTTTTGGAGACCCACAGGTTCTTCAGCAAACTACTGTCTCTCCAGAAATAGGCCTTCAAGAAACATGCATGGCAAATGAAGCTTTTCCCATTTAAGTGCAATTGGTTTTTCATTAAGAAAGCATAACAAAACTTTGCCTTTCCAAAGAGCAGCTCTCAGCTGCAGAAGCCTTTTAGAGCAATTAATGAAGCTCCACGTCCCCCCAGCGAGGCAGGTCAGCGGTGTTATCCGAGGAAGAGGTTAAGCATGGCGTTAAGTGCTTGCCAAAGGTCACAGAGCAAAACCAGCTAAGCTCAGACTACAAAGAGCTGTTTCTGCCTCCCGAGCACTAGGCATCAAGTGCCTCTCCCTTTCCACCCAGATTAGTACCGTCGCGGTGTACAAGGGAAGGTGGGACGTGTCCAGGCACAAAGGAAAGTCTGAACTTGGAAATTCTCCCAAAGCCCCAACTGTAAATCTTATTTCATGCAGAAATAAGATTCATTCAGAAAATAGACCAGAATGACAGAGCAGAGGCAGAAAAAAATGAAAGCAGTACCCAGGGAGCTTTCTTTATGCCCAGCAGCTTATTGGATTTGAAATGTTATAACTGTTTGCAGGACACGCTTTTGGTAACGTCTTAAACTCTGATGGAAGGGGCTCTGTCCAGACTTTTGCTTGTTTTGAACAGGGCCTATCCGCTGTCCAGAAACACTGGTAATTTACCTTAGCAGTAAATGAATAAATGGGATCCATGCTGTCTTTAGTTGCCAGTTAGTACGAACCGCTGAGTTTAGGCTTTGCAGGGGTTGGTGTTCTTTAAAAGCTGGTGTAGGTACTTTGGGGATGACACAAAAACTAGCCTGTTTGTACCTGTCTGAGGTCATTCCCCACAGAGCCAGCCCGCCCGTGGTTCTGGGCAGCTCTAGAGCCAGGAGACGCCTCGCTGCACGGGCAGGACCACCCTGGGTGCACAAGGGCAGCCCCACTTGCTTTGTCTGAGCACCCCAGGTCGTGCAGGCAGGCACGGGGAAGGGCCCAGCCCAGCACCGAGTCCTGGGGGAGCAACGGGAGATGTCCCCAGCCCCATCCAGGCACCACAAAGAGCAAACCAAGGCCCTTCATTTCTGGTGCTGCTCCAGAGCAGAGCTCAGCCCCTGTGGTCCTGGCACCCCAGCTGTGGCTAAAGGGTCCTGATGGTCGAAGGAGTTTTCTGTCATCCCCATCGCAGGCAGCTCCATCACCGGGGCCGCCTCGGCTTGCGAGAAGGTTAGCTGTATTAATAGTCAGTGCTGAAGAGATTTGGGTTTGCTCACTCTGTACTCCTTGAGCTGGCCCTGGATGGTGTCCAGGTGCACTCGGGTCCAGGTCAGAGCAATGGCAGTGCTGTTTAAAACTCTTATCCTAACATCTGTAGGCGCAGCCTTGGGATCTGAGCGTTCAGGGATAAAGCAGAGTGTACATTAGGCACCCAGCAGTACCCTGGAGGTCAGACAAACAGACGGATGCCCCTCTGCCCCCTCGCCCTTGCTGTGGTTTTCCCATCGTTGCACGGCCAGGCTGCTGCAAACCAGGCGAGCAGCGACCCTGCGCGCCGGCTCTGCCATCTGCTGGCACCCTGGCCAGCCCTGTTTGCCGGCAGTGGTTTCATGGGGATCATCATCTCCTTTTCTCCCTTCTTAAATTCAAATTCTGAGGATTTCCAAACTTGATAACATAAAAACAAGAGCAACAGGCCAACTCTCAGCTCCCTGGCTGCCCTCGTTTGGGGTGAGCAGACCCTGCAACCCTGCAAATACACAAAATAACATCACTTACCTCTGGCCCCCTCACTTTCTCCCTGACATGTGCATGCTTTAAAAGCTGCAAGAGATCTGCAAAAAGCTGCAAAAAGTTTTTCTTTTAGCAGTGCTTCCACGGGAAAGGGGGGGGAAGAAAACTCCCCATGTTTTACTCAGCCAGCCATCACGAGAATATTCATGATCCAGTTAATAGCAAGGCTTCCTACACGCTGCTGCAGGAGATCACGTTAGCCGCAAGGAGGGGGTCTGGCCCACCTCCCTCTCCGAGCAACGGGTAGCACAGCGGGGCTGCTGCCGGCAACTCCAGCCCGCTCCTGCTGCAACTGGCTGGCCACTGTTAAACCCAAGAGTTACAAAGCGACCTGTTATTTCCACATCTGTTAATCTGAATTTGGCCAGAACCGGCTGTTGATCCCGTTGGGTTCTTTACCTCCTCTTTACAGATCACCTGCTCCTATGTAGAAACCCGCAGTTATTTGTGAAGCAATTCAGACATGACAGGGCAAGGACTAGGGGTCTTGGTTTGGTTTGGTTTGTGGTTTTTTAACTTGTTCCACCCCTTGGGATACAGGCAGGAGCACATTTGTGTCTGGGGTGTGATACAGGGACTTTGGTCTCTGTGATTTACCTCCGTGTAAAGCACACATGTGCAGGCTCATTCAGATCCTCCCAAAACTCAAAATTATGGCACAAGTTTTCAACTGAACCTAGAAAAAAAGACCCTGGTAATGAACAGACAGGTACTGCAGAGACGACGGTGTAGTCGGGTGCTTCTGGAGCTTTTCCAGTAACAGCCTCTCAGCTAGGTCCAGCTTTGCTTCCAGTGCTCAGCTCCTACCCCGACTCCCACGTTTCCTACCCATTTTCCTTCCCGTTGCCCTGTCTCCTCTGGGAGAAGGTGCACAGTCGGAGGATGTGTCGTGCGTGCTGTCTCAGCACCAAGATCACGGATTTTCTGGAAATTGCTGTGCCCTGTTTGTGCCCCCTTGACTTCAAGCCTAGAGTCATGGATGGTTAGCTGGCTTATCTACCTTACTTCTTGGTTATGCTAAAGTCACACAGGCAGGGACCCCCCACTGATGCTGCAATGCAAGGAACTAATACCTGTTTCTTTAAAAATAAAGCTGTTGGCAGCAAACCACATTATTAACAGGATAAGCATAATCGTACTTCAGAGTCTTGGATGCTAAAGGCACGGAAGGTGATAGCAGTAGCCCAGGAAGAAGGTGAAAAGAGAGTTAAACAAGCTGGCCGCTGTTCTGCGTGACAAGGTGGAAAGTTTTAAAGAAAGATAAGCTGAGCCAATGGTGTGTTGCAAACAGGAGCCCAAGCTGGGGCTTAGCTGGGGCCTGATCAGAGAGGGACAAGAATCCAGTCCAGGATGAACCAAGGCCCTTTTGGCCATTCGTAGCACCTCTCCTCCGAGATGAACTGGGTGCTCTACAGATGTCAGGGGCAAAAAATTTAATGCTGTTTATTGGAATACAGCCAGAGCTCATCTTAAATGAAATCTCACTGTCTTCCACATTCAAAGTGTTATCTGGGTATTATAGAGAGCAAGGGAGAGGCTAAGTGACTTGGGTCACGCAGGCAGCTGCAGGCAGGACCCAGAACAGAATCTGATGGCCAGCCTCTTTCTTCCAATGCCTGGAACTGGATTTTTGTGCCAAATCAAGCAGTGCTATGAACATGTCCTGGGCACAGATGCCAACCCAGTGACCTTGGGTGGGATCCTGCCCTTCTGAATAACTTACGATCTCTGGCTGAGAAAATACTCACAATCTTCCCCTGAATAGCCGATGACGGTGTCAGGCTCTGGTGCTCTACCAAAGTCGTTCTCTGCCTGCACTTTGATCTCGTAGGGGACGTAGATGGGTGTGTTCCAGACGACATGCCTTGGTGCCTTCACTGTCTCATTGTACCAGCTCCCTCGGGGGTCCCTTCGCCTCCATCTCACGATGTACCTGAGGTTGGGCCCATAAGCTTGAGTTGCATTCAGGGGCTTAATGGACCAAAACAGAAAAAGAAAGGTGAGAAGGAGAAAGAGCAACTGTATTTCTCTGCCATGGAGATCCAAAAAGTTCTGTTCAGCAGCCGGTTCTCATTTCACGCTCCATCAGCGAGTCTCAAAGGAGGTCAATACTTTCATTCCCAGAGAGAGACGTACCTCCTCCTTGCCCTCCAGACCCAAGGCAGGGCCAAGAACCATATCCTTATATTCAGTCCATACTCCCACTGCAGTTGCTATCGTCCTTACAGATGCTGGCTTATTGGTGGATGACACCTGCTGGTCCACGCAGAAAAGCAAGAGCTGCTCTGTAAGCTGTATATACTGCTTCAGGAATCAGACTCTCTGAGCACCCTCCCCAACCTGTAGCTGTGATCCAGCACCTTTTCTTTGGCTTACAGAGTTGCAAATTATTGTTTTTATCACAAACCTTCTTCTAGGCACTAACAATGACCTCTCTTGTAGATGCATCTTCTGCTTTTTATTTCCTTTATGATCGTCCAGATTATGGTGTTCTGTGTGGTACATCCCACATGCTAGAGGTGCTGAGTTCTCTATATCTTAGCATCTGTGACCGTAATGGTAAGACGCTGGGTGGCTGTCAAGCATCAGAGAAGAACTCACCGTCCAGGTTATCTCCATGTTGTTTTTTTGGGTCCCTGCACCTTGAACTCCGGTTGGGTTAATTTCAGGACCTGAAATTCACATTAAAAAAAAAAAAAAAAAAAGCCGTTTATAATGTGGAAAAATGGCTGTTTGAGAGGTTAAAAACCCTTTACTGTGCAAGCCAAAAGTACTTCCAAGACAGAAGTTAATGGCCTGATTTTTCCAGAAGTTCCCATTCAGGTTAATGGAACATGAGACTCTCAGCACTCTTGAAAACCAGGCCATTTATTAAGGAGCCGCTTCCCCCCGCTCCTCCCGCCCCAAGATGTCCTAAATCTTTGAAAGACAGCCATTGTGAAGCAGCCCCAGGAGCCGAGTCTGACACTTTTGAAATCTGAACCAAGAAGAGTAATGCCAAAAGCCGACACTAGATGCCAGCAGATGCTGCAGAAGTACCTCTGCGATGGTTAAATTAAGAAACGCAGCAAAACTACCAAGCTTCTTATGCATTCCTCATATGAATTTTCCGAAGGATTCTACAACATACAAAGCACTGGGCACAAAAACTGAAGACCCAAGTCTCGGTTGGGGAATGGAGCACACTTCACTCCTGCATCGATCTGGGCTGCTGGCCCGCTCTAGCAGTGGACAATGAAGTAGCGATTTTGGAACAAAATGCCTTTTGCTTGTGGCCAATTTACACTTGAGTCTAATTTTCCAAGGGACTTCTGAGCTTCCCGTGGTCAGAAAGGATGAAAGACTTGCTTTAGAAAACTTCTCTGTAAGGTGAAACCAGGCTTTCCTTCAACAGATTCTGCTGGAGTGACCTTTGCCTAAATCTTTCCATTTGAGTTTTGTGGCTCTGCAGAGTATCAGTCATAGGCTTGAGGACGTGGTATATAACGCTACGCTGCAGCACGTGCGTGAACCAGCTCATTCCCTCACCTGTGTAAATCTGTTTCTGTTGTAGGAGCTGTGATCATACACCACGAGGGAAGGGTCTACACAGAGAGCGGTAGCCAGACGCTAAGAGCAATGACAAGCCACCGCGGCCAGAGGGGCCGGGTGGATGGTACTCACGTGCCCCGTTGGTCTGGTATCGTTCGGAGGGCACGCTGGGCAGGCTGCTGCCCACATCGTTCACCGCAATCACCCGAAACTGGTAGTTGACGTAAGGAGAGAGGCTCAGGACGGCTGAGTTGACGCTCCCGGGGTACCTGGAGTGGTTGTGCCACATGCCAGGTTGGAACCGGTCCTCCTCGAACTGGACGATGTAGTCTAGGGGAGAGGATGGAGAGGTGGGGTTAAGGGCTCAGCCCACAAGGAAAGTTTTCCCTGCACTGTGCAGAAAAAAGCGGGAGGGATACGGGGCAGAGGGTCCAGCGGCTGACCTGTGATGGGGCTGTTATTGTCATCTCCAGGAATCCACGTCAGCCGCACGCTCCTCTCAGCCAGGTCTGTCAGCTCCAAGTCACGGGGCCGGTCAGGTCGTTCTGTTGGCCAAGGAATGAGACAAATTAGGCTGGGATTGTCCCAGGAGCTGGGAGTCCCAGTTCCCATCACTTCTCCCGGGAGGGGAAGCCCTGGCCATCTTAGTCCAGACCCGTGGGAGGACACGTGCTCTGTGGCATGATTCACATCCTGCAGCTCTTGGTGGACCAGCGCAACTTTTTAAATACAAATGTGCTCATGTACTAATTGTGCTTTGCCTTGAAACCTGCCTGCTCCCTGTGCAACTGATGTTATCTGGTGGTGGAAGCATGATACAGTGGCTTAGCAGGGGGACACACGATCTCATAACAAGCTACACGTAGCTGTCCAAAAAATAAATGCAAACAAATAGAAAGGACACAAAGCCTCAATGGAAATACATACTTGTTAGAAATGCTCTGGGCACAACTCTGGTTTCTTTATCCGGTCACAGCCCACAGTCGCACAGAACCAGCTCATGGAATAACAGTAACAGTAATAACTTCTTTCCAGGTAAAGGTCAAGGGATTCAGTGCGATTTTCTTTTCTCCCGTCAGGGCTGACCATTTACAAGTTTGGGTGAGGCGGTTCTTGCACTCAAGCACTGGCACTGTGGGACACGAAATGTTGTGACACAGGAGCTTTCTACCTATGGCCATCTGGATGGGTTTTCAAGGGCAACAGGGACAGGACTTGGAAGCATCAGCTTCCAGCTTTTTCAACCACTACACCTAGATTTTCTGTTGGCATTATTGGCAAGGCAAAACAAAAGCAATTTACGAAAGAAAATAAACCCAATGAATTAGTGATGATTACCTTTTGGTAAGTCTCTCAAACGGTTAGCAGGGACGGCTGCAAGGTAAGACATTGGTGGTTAACGGGGTTAGTTTAGTCATTAAGCTTGGGTGGCCAAAGGAGTATCTGGCAAATATAAAGTTACACACACAGTTACAGATTTCAGAAGGATCCGATCCTGCCTGGACACCAGGGTAGGTACGTCCTTCCCCCAGAGACCTCCAGGCACGCTCTACACACCTTTATTCATACATCTAGTACATGGCAAAGGGGAAACATCAGCCGCTATAGAGTTAATTAGCTATTAGGGGAAAAGGAAGGGAAATAAATCAAGCCCAGTCAAATTATTAGGGATACGAGATTCATATTGCACTCTGACTTTTGTAGGACATGGCAGGCAGGTTGGGGCGCTCCTGTGAACGCAGCGTGTCGGCAAGACCTGAGGTGGCCAAGAGCAGGGACTGATAAATCTGTGCTTTGCGAATAGATCTCGCAGTGTACCTGAATGGGTATGGGGAGCGGGTTTAGGTTTGTCACTCCCCACATTGAAAAGGGGACCTGCAAGGCTAGGAGTGGCTCCCTCACCCCCTGCCTTCCAATGTTGCTCAGCAGCTTGACATTCAGTTAGATTCACTTGCAAATTTAGGACCATTCCCACAGAGCTTCAACATCCACATTTGGCTATTTTTAGCTGTATGTAATAACTGCTCTTTTTTTTTGGTCTCAAATGCAAGTTTCTTTCGACTCAAATTCAATGCCATTGTCTGAGTCAGAGATCAGGCAGCATGTCCTTGCCGAGTCCTGCAGCAACGGAACAATTGCTCTGCCAGCATCTTCCTGAGCATCTCTGCTTCAGAGGACAATTCTGTGATCACAGATCACCCTTTCAGTCTGACCTTGAAGTCAGTCTGTTGTATTAAAAATAAAACACTTAGCTCTGCGTCAGTACGTCGGGAGGACAGCTTTACCTAGTACGGTGAGGTACGCTTTAGCCGAGTCCTTGTCCAGCTCCGTGCTAGCTACGCAGGTGTAATCCCCTTGGTCCTTTTCAGCCACGCCATATATTGTCAGACCATCATCTTCTTTCTTCATCCTTAAAGGGATGAAAACGATAATCACACAACCGTGCCTAACCACATTAGGCAGCAGGATTGAGGTCTAACTGTTCTCTCATAAAATACATATAAAAGCCCAAGCAAAACAGGAGTATGTCTCTGGGCTGAACGTTTTATCAGCTAAGGATGTGTTGAGTTATTCTTGGAAACCTCATTTCCTAAGGAATCAGCAAATGTGCTCTGGTATGTATCTATCTGGAATAACCACATTTTTAGGAAAACATCCTGACCTCTGATTGGCTCGTGTCCCGTGATCAGATCTCGTGTTGTGAGAAGGGAGTCAGCCAGGGAAAGGAAATTACAACTGTACCACTCACAGCAGATAAACATCAATTTTGAAGTAGCTTGTTATTATTAACCCACCCATTTTATCAAGATGGCCTAAAATATCTGTAAATAAAACCTGTAGTCAAAGTCTTGATTGAGTGATAAGTCAATTTTAATTGCTAGGCAGTGTCTGTTGGAAGGAGCTAGTAACATTAAAGGTATCAAGAACAGCAAACATTGCCTAGATGGGAACTTGATGTTTGTCTACATTATCCCTGGTGACTCCTGAAACGTTCTGTAAAAAGTCCGACAATCCTGGGAGAGAAGACCCATGAAACTGTTAAACACGGACCTGTTTCCAAGGTACAGGGGGGCCTCATCTTTCAGCCAGGTGACTGTGAGCTTCAGTGTAGGGTCGTGCTTTATACGGCAGTGGAGGCGAGGCATGGAGCCCCTCTTCACCACCTGATCTTCTGGTCCTCTCACGATCCTGGTTGGGTCTGCACAAAGTCAGAAAGAAAGCGTTAGGCACCAGACTGCTGGGCCTTCGCTCAGGAACTCGGTGAAGAGCGGCGTTACTTGGAAAGGACAGCTTGCTATAGTGAACTGTCTCCGATACAAATGCTTGCAAATAAATTAATTTAACAAGCCATTAATTTGTGCTGACCCTTTAAAAAGTACCCAGTTTTCTGAGTCAGCAATCAGTTTTCCTGAACAGGGAAAGCCCTGGTGGAAACTTGACTCAGAAAATGTTTTATTGCCGTCAGTTAACCCTGAGGAACGTTTTGTATTTCTTTCTGCATTGCTTATGGCATCTCACAGCTCAACATCCACACCAAGCCCTTCTGCGGCTTCACAGTCACAGCCTTGTATTTGTCCAACATTAAAAGGGAATCTCTACCATTTTCTATATTCCAGCTCCAAATTACATAGCGCCTGTCCTGCTGGCAGACTGTTGGAGCACACAGCTAACCCTTCCTTAACCTCAATTATTATTTCTGCTGCAAGTTTCAGAAGATCCAAGGGACCATTTTGACCTAAAGCCCGTTGTGCCCCTACCTTTGACCTCCAGGCGAACCTGGGCCTCTGCTTTGCCCAGGATGTTGGTAGCGACACAGGTGTAGATGCCCTGGTCCTCCTTCCGAGCCATGTTCATCTCCAAGCTCCCGTTCTCATGTGCCTTGTAGTTTCCTCCGTCCAGTGTGTTCCCCTGGCCGTTCTTAAACCTCACAACACCACAAAGTGCTATTGTAAGGGAAGAAAGAGCAGGAAACCTCCCCTTCCCACCCCTCTGGACTGGCAGGGGACCTACTGCAGCTCTTACCATCTCAGGGTGGGGATCGGCGAGCCGAAGAAGGGGCAGTCGAGTCGGGTCCTGTTGTTTTGAATCACCTTGATGAGCTGGTTACGAGGGGCCAGTATCCGTGGAGGCACATCTGCAAACAGCAAAAATCACAGCCTTTGAGAAAGAAAAGAAACCAGTTTCCAGACCACTGCTCCCTTTCCAGTCTTTTCACCCACCCTCCCTTCTCTTTTGTTCACTCTTCCTTGTTGGCACTTTCAAGACTCGGTAGAGCTTCTCCATCCCCTCTCATCTCTCCTCCCCTTTCTAGCCTCACTACATGAATCAGCTTGCATCTTAGCGCCAACAGGACTTGCTCAGCCCTGCCTGGCTTTGCAGGACCACGGCAACGGACTTCTCCAAAGCCTGGTTGCAGAGGTCGTGTACCTTTGCGCATCAGCCTCAGAGTAGCTAACAACAAAGAGGAAAGCAAATAGAGGGAAAACTTTCTCGCAGGGAAAACTTGACTAGAGGGCATTCATCTTCCATAAGTACTTACCCAGGACGCTGACAAAGGCATTGGCGAGAAGGTAGCCGTGCTCGTTGGACGCATTGCACTGGTATACAGCACTGCTGCCGATCTGGGTATCTCGAAATACAATGGTGTCTCCAGCCACCTCTCGGCTCGGGTTGGGGGGGGAAGCTTCAAAACAGAGAGCGCTCTTTAAATTAAATCCTAAATTAAAATTCACAAGACTGTCAACATCATTATGCATCTTTCCATCTCAGCCCAGCTAAAACCGGACGATGGTACGTGACCTCCCCAGCCTACAAAGACACGGTTCAACTGGCCTTGTCTCAGGCAAGCAGGTGGTTTATGTGCCGCGATGCTGGAGCCCACGCACACCGCTCAGTGGGGTGGCTGGCACCCCGACAGCAGCTCGGGCTCTCGTGGTCAGCCACGAGATCCTTGGCTAGGTTTCATCGTAAAGGAGGTACAGCTTCTTCCTTGCTCACCTTCTATAGGCTCGCCGTTCACCAGCCACTGTATTGCAGGCTTAGGGTTCCCGTTGGCTCGACACACCAGCCTGCCATCCTCGCCAGGGGCCAGAATGAGATTTTGGGGTTCGTCCAACCAGTACGGAGCGGCTTTAAAATACACCGATGCATCAGTTATAAATGCAGCAGTACTACCTCACCCAAAATCCCCTCCCTGCCTGCACATGCTGAATTAAGGCATGAAAACACCGTCCTCTCAAGTGGACCGTCTTGGGTGCAGTGAGAGTGGAGAGTCCTCTTCCCCCCTCTTTGGGCACGATCCTCCCGTTTGGCACAAAACCGCAACCATTTGTATCAGTGAAGCTCTGCTGAGTTACACCAGCTGAGCTCACACCTCACACCGCTTTTAGGTCAGTTTGGAGAAGCAGCACGGCTGGATGCAGCACAGAGACAGCCCCTGCAGAAGGCCCCCGCTCCCCCTTTCAACAAATCAGCGTCGCGCCCCGTGCACGTCCCCTGGCAGCTTCTGGTTGCGAAGGTAAAAAAGATGGCAAGGTAAAGGTGACGTACCCTTCACTCTCACCGAGATCGTGTGGCGGATGCTGCCCATCTTGTTCGATGCCAAGCAGAAATATTCCCCGGAGTCTTCCTCAGAGACATTGGAGATACGAAGAGCCTTGTTAAAGTTTTCCAGCTTGGTTTTGCCTGCTGGGAGCTCTCCTCCTTTCTTGTACCACATGATGTCTGGTGCTGGTCTAAGGAGAGGGGAGGAGATAAATGCTTTTGCAAGGCAAGAAAATTAGTCCTAAAAAACCAGTTGATAATCCTGCACTCGGAACCACTCACACCCAGGGAGAAGGATTGATCCAACTGCTGGGCCTCCCTCCTTCCTACCACAGCCTCTAAACCAGGACCCCGAGCATCACCAGCTGATCAGGAGCGGGGGCAATCTCATGCCGCACGCCTGGGGATGAAGACTCTGGTCTGGCAGCGCCAGGCCCCAGGAGTGCTGCTAACGTCTGACCCCGAGCCCAGGACGCTTCTGCAGGCACATGGACCACAAATGTCCTCTCCCGCAGTTTATACACTGTGGTGAGGAGCACCCAGGAGATTTGCAAATAGCTATAAGGACAAACCAGTGGGGAATTATCCTTGGACAGCAAGTATCCGAAGCCACCTGCTTCTCTGAACAGTGCTGCAAAACTCAGCTATCCTGTTCGCTCCATGCTCTTACGCTTCACGTAGGTTATAAGAGTATTGTTAATAGCAGTTAAAAGGAAGGGAAACGATCCCTTTTCCTAGCCAGAGGTATTTCCACTGTATTCAGCATCTTGGTCCCAGGCCATCCCACCGGGGGCGGCTGGGGACCTCCCTCTCCCCATCTCCACCGGCCGGGAAGCGGTACGTACACTCCTGAAGCAATGCACTCCAGCAAGAGGTCCACCCCTCTGAGCACCATCTGGCTGCTTGAGGTCCCGTAGGGATACATGAAGCTGGGAGTTGTTTCCATAATCCCTCGGGCTGAAATCAGCAGGAGACAAAAAACAAACAAACAAAAAAGTGCTTTTAAACTCTCCTTTGCCGCAGCAACGGGGAAGGCACATACGGGGCCAGAAATACATGGTGTTTTCAGGGGGAAGCTGTCAAGTTCCTGGCCAAGCCTGGGATACTGAACTGACCTAGAAAAGTACCTGGAAGGTAGAGAAGGGCTCAAGGTAATTTTTAAAGTATATATATATTAAAAAAAAAAAAAAAAAAAGGGTTAAGAAAGAAGGCTTGGCAGGCAGGGATGTAAAGAAGCAGCAGAGGATGGGCAGAGGGAGCTGAGCCGCAGGGATGGTGCACCAGGAAAGTCCCTGCACCATCAGCTCCCGCCGGGGCAGCACCTTTCCTGCCCACCCCTGCCTCTAGCACAAAGAAATGGGCTGAAATCAGATGAGACTTGGAAATACTGATGGACAGAACATGTAATGAAGGACAAAAGGAACAAATGGGCACAGGAAGGGTTTACTCTGATATCTGAGCCACTTTGCCACAGAGATCTCTGAAATACGGAGGATCCCAGCGCTGTCCTGGGCTCTTGCAGCACCAAGGAGGTTTCCCACCCTTACTAGGAGCTGCAGGGCCTGGAGGGACAGTGCCCTTTGGAAAGGAATAACTTAGCGACCAAAATGACAAATTTCAGGACTGGACAGGAAAGTTTGACAGGAGAAAACCAGGGGAAAACACAAGACAACTCTCTACGGGTACACACAGTGAAGGTCTCTTTGTAGGGGAAAAAATAATTATTAATGGAATAAATTCCATTAATAAGTGGAATTATTAAACTAGATCTAGATCAGTGAGGACAAAACAGGATGAGATGGGCTTGAAAGCAGCAGTAGCAGAGACGGAGGTTATGAGGTTAGGAAAGGGGACAGGATGGCCGGGGTTGGCACAGGGTCACTACACATACTGAAGCAACCCATGGGGAGAGCCCACCCCGGAGCAGGAGCAGGATCTTGGGGTGCAGACCAAACCCTCTCCTGCTGCCTGGAAAGCTTCGTTCGCTCAGCGAGCAGGAGGCAGCCAGCGTGCCCAGCGCCGCGAGGCTTTTGGGGATGCCCACGTCTATTTGGGAAGCCTCCCTCTGAGCTCTGGTAGGGGAAAAGGGCTGGGAAGGAGGAGGAGAAAGAGGGCAGGGGCTGTTCTGGAGTTCCCGTCAGCCTGCCTTAGGGAAAGCCTGGGACCAGGCTCACAAGGGAAAACAAAAAAACCAACCCCAGGAGTTAAACCGTGCCTTTGAAACAACTCCACATCTGCCGGAGCACGGTCGCACACGCACATCCCACCGCTTCCACGCACCCACAGGTTACCACGTGCTTGTCAGCGGGTTAGTCAATTATTCGATTAATGGATTACCAGGGCAGGCAAATCTTGACCTTATCCTGAAGGGCCAGTTCTCTGGGCAGGCAGACGCCGCTGTTTGCTTGCCTGCTTCTGGAGAGGATCTCATTCCTGGTTAAAACCAGCCCGCCCACGCCGGGGCTCTGCGGGGGCACGACAGAGCCAGCGGCTGGGTTTAAAGCCAGAGTTTATCAACAGCTCCTATACCTCCAGCCAGGCTTGTGAACGTCTCTCTTCTCATGCGATTAGGAGAGTGGGATATTATTCTATAAGCCAATATTGGCTTTTATTGGCCAACAGTCTGGAACAGGCTGAACATTTCACTCCCACAACGAACCCGTTTGCTCAGGAGCCCGCGGCATAACTAGAAGAGATAAGCAGCAGTGCAAGCCAAATTTACGAGCCATATATTAATGATGAAAATTAAAAATAAGGGAGATAAATTAGTATCCTATCCACTTGTTTAATAAACCTAACAACAACACTGCAGAGCTGATAAGCTTTTTGCCTTAGTACAGCACCACTAATATCTATTTTGCTATTTATAATAGGGAGCAGCCAGAATTTCTCTCAGGCAGAGGTACCATTCCAGCTCTGAACTTGCGGCAGCTACAGCTGGAAGCTGTCAGACAAATAGCAATGTCTCACTCATCTGTTTGGATGGAACAGATCTGGAAAAATAAATCCCATGGCTATTTATTTCTGCTCAAAAATAGACTCTGCTTCCAATATATTGCTGCTGTTGTCCTTGCCTCTACGAAACTGGACCCGTTCAGCTGTGAGCAGGATGTCCCAGAAACAGCCACTTCTCACCCTGGAGCAGCCAAGTGCCCCCTCCCCACAGTCCTGACCTGACGGCATTTAAAAATTGTACACAACGTGCATTTCTACTTAGAGGCGATAATAGGAATATGCACATCCAAGCACATCCCATCTGTTCGCCTCCTGCACAGCTTTAAAACATCCTGCAGGTTTGTGAAAATAAAGAAAATGAGAAAAGAAAAAAGAACAAAACAGACTTCCATTTCCATTTTTTAAAAAAAAAGGTGAGAAACTTCTTCTAAATAAAATATTCAGTGAATCCTTTTAGGTCCTTTTTCCTTCATAATTGCAGGCAGTTTGCCTAGGCAATTAAGCTTTGCAGCAAGGAAATCACTGCACCCGCTGTGAGCCATGGGGAGAAGGGCTTGGTCGTATCCCCCGCGATTAGCCTGGCCCTCCAGTGCGGTCTGGGACAAGTGTCCCGCAAACCGCGGGTGCCCCACGGCCACGCCAGCAGGTCCCACGTCCCCGAGGTGAGCTCGGGCACATCCCCCGCAGGCCGGCAGGGACGGGGACCCGCAGCCTCCCGCTGCTGCGCCGCGCACCCCAGCCCGTGCCCGCGCAGCCCCTCCTGCCGAGCTTCCCTGCGAGCTCTGCAGAGCCCTTTGCCAGCTGGCTCGGGAGCTGAGCCCCTACCGTAAGGACCAGCACCCTGAGGGACAGCGTCCGAGAGCCCCAGGTTTCCCAAACAGCTAAAATACTTGGGAGACTGATGTCCCTCTTCCCTACTCCCCTGCCCCTAAGACTCCTTGCTTTCCTGGAGCTGGCTCCAGTGGCCAGATAGGTCATTCCAGGCAGAAACACGGGGTTAGCAAAAAGAAAAAAGGGCCAAGGGTAAGAATTTTTTTTTTTTTTACCAATTCATTAACTATTAAGAAATTGTTTGTTTGGAGCTCAGATTCACACAGGGGTGTGAGTGGGTGATTTGAATCCACTGGACCCATAAAATGTTCCACAAGACGTTAAGTGCAAATAATCCATATAGTGCAAAAAGCAGGCAGTTTAGCCTATGCACCTATGACTAGAAATCTGGAGAAATCTAGGAGACAAGATGACAATGAGATCTCATTTTCCTAACCAAGTGACTATTAAGCATCCCTTTTCCCTGAACAAAGACATGTAGCGGGAGATCCAGAAGCCCATGACCATGACCACCACAGTGACTTTCCCTCCTGATCCGGCGAGGGCTGCAAACACGGGGATGGTGCCCAGCCAGCGTGAAGACATTCTCCTTGAAAAGCAAACATCGTTTATGCTGCTGAGGTACAAGATATATTTACAGGAGAGCTCGCAACTGGATTTCTCTTTGGTCCCTGGCCCTGCATGCCTGTGAGGGAGGCATCTCCTCCCGCTCGCCTCTAGTTGAGGCATGATGCCGTTTATGCAGTTCTCGTTGAAGCTAATTTTGCTGGCAATCCCCTTTCACGGCCATTTCTACAAATATTTTCAGGCTTCGCCCAGCCCATTTGCTGCCATCAGCACTTCCTCTGAGGCTGATTCTTCTGCTGAGCCTTCCTCAGCTCTCCAGCATCCTCAGAAACCTCCCACCCCTGTCTGCCGGTGAGATGCCAACACCCTGGTATCCTCGGTGGGGAATGGATGCCTGGGCTGCCCGCCGGCACGAGAGCGCTCTTGCCGGGGACACCGAACCCAGTCTCCTTGCCTGGCACATTCTCCTTTTCTCACACTCCAACTCTCTCTGCTCTTAGCTGGCAAAAGCACTCCTTGTCCCCAAAAGTCCCCGTGGGAGAAGAAACCGTGCCCTGGGTTGTGCAAGGCACAAAGCAAGCCGTGGCTCCGGGTGGGAAGCTGAGCGGGATTTCGCTGTACGGCATGGCTGGGGACCAGCGTGGGGCATCGCCGGGGCCGTCCCCCCTTCTGCCGCACAACCCCGGGCCCCGTAAGCAGAAAGAGGGGCAGAAAGCAAATCCTGCCCATGCCAGCACCTGGCCTTGGGGCAATTGGCCTCTGTGGTAGCCTTTGGTGAGGCGGTCGCATCCCTGATAGCGCCTGCGCTCCCAGCATCGCCCGCAAACAGCCCCATCTCCCTGCTCCTCTACAAACCCCTGCTGCTGCCCAGCTCTGCCCACATTATCCCATCATGTCCATGACACTTCCAATCTCTTCTCAGGGCAGCGATCGTGCCCCGGGGAGCCGCGCGGTTTTGTGTCTGAAGCATAATTTATGAGTTTGGGATGGGCTTCTCCCAGCAAACACAGGCTCTGGAGGTAATCTCCCTGCCCAGACAAAGGGCAAGAGCCTCGCAAAAGCATCCGACAAATGTACAACCTCGGCACAAAGAAACAAAGCACCCAGCTTTTGAGAAAACCAAATACTCCTTTCTTTTTTTTTCCCCAGTCACTGCCTGTGTTTAGCCGCAAATACAATAGATGCTCTTTCTGAAGACAGAGAGGAGAGGGATGGTGGGTCTTATCTTTAAATCATGAGCCTTTGCTGAGGACAAGCCACGTCTGTGGTGAGGAAGCAAGCTGGGCTTGCTCAGCCATGCCGACTTTTTCACATGGGCCAGATCCTATGAATCCAAATGCCCCTCAAGCTGAGCTCTGCACATCCAGTTAATTAGCTTAAAACTCAATAATTTTAAATTGTGAAAACTTTGAGGGGGTTTTGTCACTGTTTGGCTCTTGCATCACACCCCGTGTTGCAAAGTTGAGACTGTAACCCACGAACGGGGACACGGGCACGCACAGGGGTGCGTGGGCACAGACGAAGGGCAGACGATGCTGCGAACGCGGCCGCTCGCTGCCCGGTTAGCGCAGGAGATAAGTCAGGTTAGGCAGAAGGGGGTTAAATCGTGAAGGTCTCCAGAAGCCAGCGTTGACTCACCACTGTACATGTCAGTGTGATTTCGTAAAGACGTTTCGTTATGGGGTTTCTCTGCAATAAACAAAAGACCGTGAGCGTACCGAGTGCCACAAAGCAGGCGGGGGGACAGGCAGGACAGAAAACAAAATAACTTCCCGAAACACAAGAGCAGCGCGGACACGGAATGGCAGGGATACAAAAGCACTCTGAGCACAGCTGCCTTCCAGGACAAACAACATAACATAGCAATAAAGGAGAGGGAAGGAGGGCTGTTTTCATCCTAGAAGATGGGAAGACAAATAAATGTATGAAAATTGTATCGTAAACATTTACTTGAAGTGTTTTTCTTTTCGGTATAAAGATGTTTGTGTCTTTGGAAAAAAAAAAAA